>CM076583.1:658579422-658860420 GCA_034641835.2 Pinus albicaulis | reverse complement strand
CTCAGATTAAACTGTTGAGCACCTTTTATTAACTCTACCTATCTACTTATCTGCCAAGATTAAACTGTTTGGTCAGATATTTATTCTCTATTCTACAGCATGAAATTGAAACATGAATGAGTCAAGTTTAAACAGTTTGACTCTTCATAAATTGTGGTAAAAGTTTGACAAGCTGCACACAATTGCTTTATTACAAAAATGAAATAGTAGTGGCATTTGGATTTGCACACTTTCCTTGGTCTATTTTTTGCTTGGGGTTCATTTCTTTCATTTTCTTGACCAATTTATTTTTCTTACTCTTTGATTTTTCTTTTAGGGTATACCCTCTTTACATTTTTTAAATTTTTTGATTTTTTGGTTTTTCAAGAATATGGAACACCTTTGCTCAAGAAAAGGGTTTGAACATATTCCATAGTTCAATCAAGACAATCATGAAAAATGACACCTATTGGTATAGGAGTCTAACAGAAGGACAACAATTTCCTACCTATATGATTGTTCCTCTCAATGATGTACAACTCAGATCTGGTAGAGTTTTAGAAAAACCTTCTATAGATATTCAAGAACAAGATACCTCTGAGGAGGACTCTCTTAAAGTCAATGAGGGTTCTGAGGAAGCATCTCTTAAAAATTCAAACATTCAAAAAGAAAAAGAAAAGTTAACACCCACAACTCCTATAGTTGAGCAACCTGCATCTTCATCTACACCTCCTTTTCCCGAAAGACTACAAATTGACAAGGGGGTGGAAAAACAAATCTTGTTGCCTAACTATGATTTTCTAGATGAATTGAAGAATGTTTGTATCAAGATTCCCTTGCTACAATCCATTCGAGAGATTCCTATTCTAGAAAAAACAATAAAGGAGTTGAGTTTCAAAAGACCAGGAAGGAAACTAAAAGACACAAGAAGAATCCACTTGGTAGGAAAGATTGCAGATATTATGATGGGAAAAATTACCATGCAGAAGTATGTAGATCCAGGAAGTCCAATTGTCAAGACACATATAAATGGGATAGAAATTCCAAACACAGTGATTGACTTAGGGGCTGCTATCAACATTATGAGTAGACAGACTATGGACCAGCTAAAACTTCCTAACCTTCTTTTTACACCTACTTTACTGCAACTTGCAGATCGATCAATTATTAAACCAGATGGTGTATTAGAAGATATTTTAGTCTCCTTAGATTCTTTGGAATATCCAGTAGATTTTATGATTTTGACTCTCAAGAGTAATCTAGGAGGGCACCCACTTATCTTAGGAAGACCTTGGCTAGCCACAGCTGATGCTTTCATTAGTTGTAGATCTGGGGATATGTACATTTCTAATGGTAATTTGACAAAGAAATTCAATTTGTATCCTCCAGCAAAAGCAATCACAGAAGTAGGAGACAATGAATGGGTTGATGATGAGGACACTATACAACATGTCTTTACCATTTCTGAAATCAGTGAGGATAGTCAAATTCTGAACACATTAGAAAATTGAAAATTTGGAAAAAGTCCTTATAAGATGTAAAGAAACAAAACTTTCATTAATCCATGAAAAATGCTTTATGATGTTTACTGAAGGGATTGTTTTAGGACATCATATTTCAAGAGATGGGATTAAGGTTGATAGATCAAAAGTTGAAGTCATCTCCAAGTTACCTATTCCAAATTGTCGAAGAGATGTTAGAAGTTTTCTAGGATTTACTGGTTACTATAGAAGATTTATAGAAAACTTCACTAAAATTGCATCTCCACTCTTCAAATTGCTTACAAAAGACTGTGAATTTAAATGGGATCCTGATTGTCAATCAGCTTTTGAAACTTTGAAAACAAGAATATCTGAAGCACCTATCTTGAGAGGACAAAATTGGAAACTCCCTTTCCATATTTCTACGGATGCTTCAGATACAGCTCTAGGAGCTGTGTTGGGTCAAAAAGATTTAGTTCCTTATGCCATTTATTATACCGGTAAAAATTTGACTCCCACAGAGTTGAACTATACTGTGACTGAAAAAGAGTTTTTAGCTGTTGTTCATGCAATTAATAAGTTTAGACATTACATAACAGGCTATGAAACTTTTATTCATACTGACCATTCCGCAATTAGATATTTAATGAACAAACCTGTTACTAATGGCAGAGTGACAAGATGGCTCTTACTTTTGCAAGAATTCAATGAAGGTGTGACAGCTGCCAAAGAGTAGGGAAACCTACCCTTTCAAATGAAATGCCATTGCAAACACAGGTACTCATTGAAGCCTTTGAAAAATGGGCTTTAGATTTCATTGGACCTATTAATCCACCATCTAAGCAAAAGAAGTATATATTGGTTTGTACTGATTATGTTACTAAATGGGTAGAAGCCAAAGCATTAGTATCTGCTACTGAAAATTCGGTTGTTCATTTTCTTTATGAGGATATTTTTACTCGCTTTGGTGTTCCAAGAGAAATTGTGATAGATCAAGGAAGCCAATTCACATCCAACCTGGTGGAGAAGCTGATGGAAGAATACAAAATCAAGCATAGAAGATCTACTCCTTACCATCCGCAAGCAAATGGTCAAGTGGAGTCTACCAACAAAGTTCTCAAAAGTATCATCACCAAAACTGTTCATCTACATAGAAGAGATTGGGCAGAAAGGCTTCCTGAAGCCTTGTGGGCCTACAGAACTACATGGAGAAATACAGCAGGACATTCTCCCTATGAACTTGTTTATGGGAAGGAAGTCCTGCTCCCCATTGAGTTCCAAGTCAAGACCTTCAAGATAGCAGTTCAGTTGGGGATGGACTTATCAGAAGCCCAAAAGCATAGAATGGAGCAATTGAATGAGCTAGATGAGATTAGACAAGAAGCAATTTTAAGAACTGATCTAGTTCAATATCAAAGAGCTAAATGGCATGACAAGTACATCAAAGAGAAGAAGTTTCAAGAAGGAGATTAGGCATTGTTATTTGATTCCAAGTTTAAATATTTTCAAGGAAAATTTCAGACTCATTTGCTTGGGCCATATGAGATTGACAAGATCTTTAGCAATGGAGCGGTAAGAATCAAGACCATTGATGAGTTTCAAACTCCTCTTATTGTGAATGGCCATAGATTGAAAGTTTATCATAAGCCATTCTCAAAAGAGGATTTTGTCAAAATGTTTCAAGAGAGTTCTGCAATCAGGCTGGTACAGAAGAATTCTTCTTCTCCACCGGCCTAGCTTTTGTTCTTTTCAGTTTAAAAAAAAATTGTATAAGCCAGCCTAGCTTTTATTCTTTTTAGTAAAATAAAAAATAAAAATAAAATAAAAATAAATAAAATAAAATAAAATTGTATAAGCCTGAAAACCAATCACTGATTGGCAGTCTTATACAAAAAATATAGGGTGACAATCAGGAACACCTGACACTCTATATTTTCCAAAAAAAAAAAAAAAAATCTCTCTCTTTCATTTCACAAGTCTTGTGACCATCCACTCCATTCCATTCCACTTTATTCCATTTCATTTCACTTCATTTCACTCCATTCCATTTCATTTTATCTGTTTCATTCCATTTCATCAATAAAATTCTTTTTCATGACCATTTCCATCTGGTCATTTGTCATATGTTCATCACTATTCATCCAAATAATAGCTATGTCAGTTTCTGCAGCTGACATCTGTTTCCGCAGCTGACTCTAGTTTCTGCAGCCAGAAGCAGATTCCGCAGCTACAACTCTGTTTTCAAAAGAATGTACAGCCAGACATTATTTCCATAATCATGAAATAAAATGCAGGTGAGAGGATCAAAAATGAAGACATGGAGCATTCAAGACACCAATAAAGAGCAACTAGTTGAAGACCAAGGAAAAGTCAAAGATTCCAAAGGTATGAGTAAAATTTATTTCAAATAGCATTGAAAAACACATTTTTATATAGTTCTAAACCATAAGCTCCATCCATTATGTGCAATGATTATATTGAAAATTCCGTAACCTTTCACGATCTCCATATTATCCTCTCACATTCATTCTCAAATGGTTCCATCATTAAACCCCCGATCTTCACTCATGTTCCAATATTCCACCGGTGACAATGAGACGTAATTGATTTGACCACGGACTCTTATAGCCGCATAAACCCATAGCCGTTGTTTAAACTTGCTCTCATTTATTTCGCAGCCACCAAATTTCAAAACACTGCCGGATGTGTTATACTCTGTTAATCTCACAGCCGTATCTCTGTCGTGCTCACGAAAGCCCCTCTCTGTTTTGTTCACTCCATTTCGTTCTCTATTATGCTATAGTTTGTATACCCACTCTTTGATATCTACCCACAGCCATTGTGCTCATCTCTGTGCATTCAGCCGTTCTATTTCCATTGGAACCCTCACGCAGAAAAATTTGTGAAGAGCAGAAAGAAGAATGGGTAAATTGCTAAGAGTAGAACCGGAAGGACCTAAGTTCATGGAGGGATATCCGCAAGTAAGGGATATATTGAAGAAATAAAAGTGGTTGCGGTTTATCCAGAAATTCAGAGGTTATCATAAAGAAGTGACAAAGGCATTCGCAAGGTCGTTTAATGGCTTGGAAGTAGAGATTGGAGACCTTAATTTTGCGGTCAATGAAGCATCTATAGCATCTGCCACGGAACTTCTTCAAGCGGGTGAGCGTTGGTTTAAGAATAAAAGTATCAGTGATGAAGCCTGGAGAAAAATCTTACGAAACCAAGGTATGGACATATCTATTTTTAAAAGAGGAATTTTTGTTCAGGCATTGAAAGAGGAATGGGCTACTTTGCTGCTAGTTGTTCAGAAATTCATTACATGTGAAGGCCGTTTTGGGTCCATGTATATGTACCATACCAGGTTGCTGATGAATTTTCTAGATAATCAAACTCTCAATCTCCCATATTTTCTATTCAATAGTTTGAAGAAAATGTCCGTGACTATTCAGAAACATTTAGGAGATGTAGAACCACATCTATATCACCACGGCCTTGTAAAAATTTTGATTGAAAAGGAGTTAAAGGAAAAGAAAGACACATGGGAACAATTTCTGGTTAGAAATTTCTTTGAGGAACCTCAGGAAATTCCTGAAGGTAGTACAACAAGAAGGAGTAGAAGAAAAATAATAAATGATGAAACTCAAATTACTCCTACTCAAGAAATTCCTGAAGGTAGCACAACAAGAAGAAGTAGGAGAAAAAGAACAATTGATGAAATTCAAAATACTCCTACTACTACAATTGAAAGAACTGATAGGGGAGAGAGACTGTCAAAGAGGAAGAAGAAAGAAATCAAGGGTAAGAAGCCAATAACACCAAAAGAGAGAAACACTATTGAGGCTATACATAAAACCCCTTCTTCTGAAGAAGAAGATCATCAAGTGTTATCTGAAATATTAGTTTATCTTCAAAAACAGTCATCTATGGCCAAGAAGACAGAGAAAGGAAAACAAAAACAAAAGGATAGTGTACCACAGCGTGTGAGAAGAAGCAACAGACTTAAATGGAAATTGAGGAAAATGCAAATGAAGGGTCCTCATTTCATTGATTTGGGAGAGGAAACATCTGAACAGTCCCCAGCTGACCATAGTCCATCTCAGTCAGTTAGTGAACCTGGTTCATTTCATTCCCAGTCAGACATTGAACATACTCCATCCCATTTTCAGCAAGATGTTGATGTGAGCCCTTCTCAGCCAGATTTTGAAGATAACTCTCCTTCACGGCATTTTGGGGACAGCCCAATAAAAATGACACCTGATATAGACCCCAAGCAGCAGGAAGTATATGACTATATAGAATCTTTGGAAAAGGCAGCTACAGGTCCTAGTACTTTGTCCATTCAGCCTCATACAGTACAGGATGATTTAGTCCAATCACTAAAACAGGAAGTCTTTGAGCCAGAGCTTTTAAATAGACACATCAAAAATGAAAATGAGACATTGAAGGAACAAGGTAAATTGGACAAAATCATTCATGATAATACCATGCTACATCTGGGAATATGGAAGAAGAAGAACAAGAAATTGAAAAGGAAATGCCAAAAGTTAAGCAGAGCATTGGTTAATATCAAATTTAGGTGCTTAATGAAGAAACCCAGAATGTTGGCAGCACCAAGGAAGAGGAGGAGAGGATTGGATGTGTTGGCTGAAGTGTCAAGGAATATGAACTAAGGAAGGAATATGAAAATTTTGGTTGCATGAGGACATGCAACACCTTCATAGTGGGGGTATGTTGAGTCTCAAATCTTCATCTTTTCCATACACTTTTCTATACCTTTTTCACTCACCTGAACCTCCCAAATTGTCAATATCATTGTATATTAATTGCAAAAGAGCATCTAACATGGTTTTTAACTATATTTTTGTGTCTGTTTTTTGATTTAGATTTTTTTCATCTAGCTGCGGAATCTTGCCACTTTTCGCAGCTGCTGCAACTTTCCGCAGCCATTTTGTGAAACTCTATGTTACAGGTGTCTACAGGAAAAATGAGCCACATGGACAAGTCAGAAATGATGTGGACATGGTTCGCGTCCTATTGGCTCGAGCAAACTCATCTAAAGAAGCTGTAGTCAAAGGCGTCCAAATGGAAGTCAACCGTAGAGTCCCACGGTGACAGGACTCTGTTTCGTGTCACGTGAAGGTTCATATGGCCGTTTCTGAATTGTGGAGGACAAATTAACATCTGTACATGGCTCCATAGCCGAATTCAAACATCCACTCCTCATATATTTACTTTTCAATACGGCCATGATCCTAGATCCGTGGACGTAATGGTCTACGTGTTCTCCACCAGCATAAACTTTAGGAATTAGTTATGTTTCTTTTGTTATAAATAATGCGTTTGCATACGCATATGGGATTAGTCGATGTTAGTCTCTGTTATCTTTTATTAGTCTACTCTGTAAATGTAATTACACTGCCTTTGTGCCGTAATACCACCTTACTGTTATGACTGCATTTTAATATAAGAAGACTATGTTTCCAAACGTAATTCGTACTTGAAGATTGTTGCCAAGGCTGGTGTAGAGGGCCCCTGCACTCGCCAAGGTTCTGTGCATTATTGTATAGTTCTTGTTTTATTTCTTTAAAGCTCATTGTGCCATAATCCATTCACATGTTTATACATTGCATCTTTCATGGTATATATGCTTCATTTCTGTTTATAATCTTTTATGCTTTCCATGTTACTTTTGTCTTTCATGTTTTATGTTATTAATTACTGATCAGTGTTCTTGTTTCAGGTTATAGATAGGCAGCCCGAGCATTTGCATAACTTTAATTAACATTATTGGAATTCACATTTGCTCATTACAATTTTTTTCTTAGTTTCGTTTAATTTCGGTGACGCTTGTTTAATTTATTTTGCTGATTGTCATTAGTTAAATTTAGATATATTAAACCTTTCATAATATCTTCGCTTGTTCTTAAAAGGCCAAATTGATCAACATGGTGAGGGATTGTATTATGAAATGTGTAGTTTGGTATTAGTCTCTTCGCAAATTTAGATATATTAAATCATTTACATTTTATTCAAAGCCACAATCGACTAATGGTGAGGGATTGTATTATGAAATGTGTAGTTTGGTATTAGTTTCTTTTCTTCAAATTTAGATATATTAAACTCCTCATAACACCTTCAGTTGCCTCCGAAAGCCACAGCTGGACTGATGGTGAGGGATTGTATTATGAAATGTGTAGTTTGGTATTAGTTTCCTTTCTGCAAATTTAGTTATATTAAATTGTGCATGACATCTTCAGTTGCCTCCGAAAGCCACAGCTGGACTGATGGTGAGGGATTGAATTATGAATGTATGATTTGATATTAGTTTACTTTCTGCAAGTTAGATATCAGTTACTCAAGTTGTTTATGGTTACTTCCGAAAATCATAGTTGGACTAATGATGAGGGATCAAAAGACAAGTTGATGTAATTTGATTTAGATTTACTTTGTTGCAATTTTGGATTTCTTTAAGCATAGTTTCTTTTGTGTTTAGACAGCAGCAAGAATAGTTTGGTTTTCATGCTCAATAGTTCACTGTTTTGATTTATTAGACTAGCAACACCTTTTCATTTTAGCAGCACATTTTCATTTCCTTTCAAGTTTTGTCATTGTAAGTTTCAAATTCCTTTTTAAGTTTCAAGTTGGTAAATCATTATAGAGGATATCATTTCCTTGAAAAAACATAACCATACTTGCTTTTATTTTAGAATTTCCATCTCACCTTAGAAAAACCAAAAACGACAAAAAGTTAAGAAATAGGTTATCTTGCACATATAGTGCGCTGCACTTCATCAACTTACGAATCCCGGATTGACAAATTAAATGCAGCAATTTAGGACACACTAAATTGACCAAACACCAGTTGTGGCTTTCGGAGGTAACTGAAAATGACATGAACAATTTGATATATCTAAATCTAACTACTGAAACAAACGTGCAAGACTGAAATAATCAAAGTAGTACTGAAATTAAACAGAATCTAAGAAAATTAAATTAGCAGCAGAACAATATTAATTCCATGTCATTAGTCAAAAAGTTATGCAAATGCCCGGGCTGCCTATTTATAACCTGAAACAAGAACACTGATCAGTTAACAATAACATAAAACATGAAAGATTATGGACAGAAGCAAGATGTAAAGCATGAAAGATTATAAACAAAAATGAAGCATATATACCATGAAAGATGCAATGTATAAACATGTGAATGAATTATGGCACAATGAGCTTAAAGAAATAAAACAAGAACTATATAATAATGCACAAAACCTCAGCGTGTGCAGGGGCCCTCTACACCAGCCTTGGCAACAGACTTCAAGTACGAATTACGCTTGGAAACAGAGTCTTCTTATATATTAAAATGCAATCATAACAGAAAGGTGATATTACGGCACAATGGCAACATAATTAAATTACAAAGCTATCTGGAAGCTAATGGAGACTAATAAAAACTAACTCTTTTGCGTATGCAAACGCGTTATTTATACTGAAGGTGATATAACTAATTTCCTAAAGTTTATGCTGATAGAGAACACGTAAACCATTACGTCCAGAGATCTAGGATCATGGCCGCGTTGAGGAGTAAATATATGAAGAGTGGATGTTTGAATTCGGCTTATGGAGCCATGTACAGGTGTTGATTTGTCTCTTGCAATTTAGAAATGGCCATATAAATCTCCACGTGACGAGAAACAGAGTCCTGTCACCGTGGGACTCTACGGTTGACTTCCACTTGGCCACCTTTGACCGTAGCCTCCTTAGGTGAATTTGCTCGAGCCAATAGGACACGATCCATGTCCACATCATTTTTAACTTTCCCATGTGGCTCGTTTTACCTGAAGACACATGTAACATAGAGTTTCACAAAATGGCTGCGGAAAGTTGCAGCAGCTGCAGAAAGTGGCAAGATTCCGCAGCTAAATGAGCAAAAATCTAAATCAAACAGCAGACACAAACTATAGTTAAAAACCATTTTAGATGCTCTTTTTCAATTAATATACAATGATATTGACAACTTGGGAGGTTCAGGTGAATGAAAAAGGTCTAGGAAGATGTATAAGAACAATGCAGATTTGAGACTCAACAGTACCTTGAAGGCCATTGACATTAATGGTGGTTCTCTCACATTTGTTAAATAGCACACATCATTGGATGGTAATCAGATGATGTCTTTACATGTTCGACTACAAATTATATATTCAGATGGCTAGACTTGTACCCGAATGATAAAGTGAACGAGATAAGAAGACCCCCGATCTAGTTTCATCCATTCAGGCTGTGATTTCAGGATTGTTGTACACATCATCTGTACAGTGACCTTACATATAGATTTTCATCCAAACATGGGCCTATATCTATAGGCGTATCTACATTGGACAACATTCCAATGAAGACGAATTTTTGAATTATGTACATGTTATTATATTGTTTTATGTGTTGAATATGGGAATGCCTACCCTCAGTAATTATGATCAAAAGAGGATATATCATGATGTAATGTATTGTAATATTGATGCAGGTTACCACTCCGCTTCATCTCCAGCCCATCACAGTGTAAAGCATCTCAATCAAATGTTCTTATTATTTGGATCTCATGCTTTAGGGGAAAATTGTTATAGGTCAATTTTGGCATCATTCCCAATGACTTGGTTAACTAGGAATAATCTCCAGGACCAATGATCAAGGGTCTATCATTCCATATCATTCTAGTTGCTATATTCCCTAAGACAAGAAACAAGACAAATCAAGCAAGACTTTCATCAAGCAAAAGTTTCGAAGGTTTGAAGTTTATTATATAGCATATGAGAGCTCACCAACGTAGGCTCTAAGGGGCCTAAGTGCATTGCATATGCAGGTAGCCCCATGCAAGGCTACTCTGCAAAGCACTTCCTGACATTCACAGGTGCATTGGTCACATTGGGAGTGAAATTATCATTGTTCTGGAATCTCCACTTGGTCAGTGCCTTCTAGAAGAGTTCACATGTGTCAAGCTTCAGATCCAAGTGTCCATTTTACATCTAAATTACTGGTAACATGTCTTGCCTATTACTGGAAAGTCATTTATTGCAAAACAACCTTCAATTCATCTATAATTTGAGCACAGATCTGAGTGCTTGAGAAGGAATAATTTGATTAGAGAAATGCTGGAGAATTTTCAATTGAGAGCTAGATTTGTGTAGCTGCTACTGGAAAGATTTATACTGTGATGAGGCTTGGGGATGTTGCTGGAAGGGTCACTTCAAATCATTCATTTGGTTGTAACCTCTCCTTCTATCATCAATAAAGAATGCTGCTTGTTTTTCCCTATATGCATATGTATTGGCTTTGATTTTCCATATTGCAAGATCTTAGTTGATGTATATGGTTTATGATTTACTGATTTAGAAAACTAACTTGAATAGATATCTATATTATTTCATCTTCTGTTTTTATTGTGTTCTTGCTTGGAGGAACCATTTCACACAAACCGCTTGAATTTGAAGCTGTAATAGAAGCGATAGAAGGATTCATTTGGAAGCGACTGATCAAGTAAGCATCCAATCCTCTCTATGTATCTATTCTGAGTTAGGAAAAAAAGTCGTATAGTCTTTCACCTATTTTTCTAGACTAGCACTTGTCTAGGGAAGTGTGATTTTTCTGTAATTGACAATTCTGGACCAACATGGACTCCTAGCATTTGGAGAACAATTTTTTCAGTCTTATTATCCTCCTCATGCTGGGGAGAAACCTTTGGTCACCCAATATGACAACACTTTGTCACTTTTTGGTCAACCTAATGTCAAAATGAATGTTTGTCAATGGCAGCTCACTTTGCCTATCCAACCACAAACGGTTATACACTCGTATCAACTAGTTCAACCTGTTACACTCACCTCATTACCACTCGTTAATACATCTTTACCCCTATTACAGAATCCAAATTTTGTACACCAACCTTATCAAGCAGGTCCTTCAACTCAATATCATCAAATGTTGGGTCCGCAGACTCCAAATCCTTTAGTTAATTTACAACAACCTATATCCAGAATCATTTATTCACAAGCTGGTTTGCCATTTTTTGGGATGTCACAAATGCAACCTAGTTATACATATCAAATGAATCCAATTTATTCTAATTTGGGTTATAATATTGGTGGACATACCTCTTGGAAACCTCAGGAACAAATGCCTCAAACTTCATTTCAACAAGTATCATATCCAGGTTTTGGTCAATAGAATCCTGAATCGTTTTCTTTTCAAAAAAAACCCTATCTAGGTTACCAACAGCATATTCCTTATGCTGGTGCTGAAAGGCCTGTTGCTCAAGAAATTGCATCTTGCCCTGGCTATGCTCAACTTGACCTTAATAGATAGTTTCCTTTTGTTGCAACTTTAGAGTTACTAGATTTAAATCGGTTAACCAATGATCCAATAAACTATGCTCCTTGTTGGATGATGATACCCCTCAAATTACCCTTGGATATTCCTAAGTTCAATGGAAACCCTGGATAAGATCCGTCGACTCATGTCATGACTTACCATTTATGGTGTTCATCAAACTCCCTGAATGATGATTATGTTCGACTATGTATTTTCCAGCGTACGCTCACAGGTCCAGCTGCAAAATGGTAAATTGAGTTACCTAGAGCTTCTTTTGATAATTTCTCTGCCCTAGCTACTGTATTTTTGACTCATTTCCAATTACCTATCAGATATGAAACTGGAAGGGAACTCTTGACCAATTTCAAACAGACTAATCCTAGTCACATCTCTGATCATATTCATGAGTGGCGTCGTCAACGTAGAATGGTTAAGGCATTTGTTCCAGATCAACTCCTTGTTGAATGGTTCATTAAGTCCCTGTTACCATCTATAACTGAGGATGTGGCTAAGGCTGGCGTCATTACAAAACAGAAAGTTATCGCTCATGCCCAATATTTAGAATTGATTTACACTCAGTCTCGCATACTCTATGAAAAAATTCCTATCGCACCGAGATCTAATTTAAATGTTCCTCCTTAATTAAAGGACTCTCTTGCAGGAGATGGCTTGGTAGGCACTACAATAATACACCACACTACTGCATTTGATCCTGCTCCTACTTCTGAAATTAATGTCGTGTCGTTTGATAAAGACAAAGGTGACAAGCAACCCAGAAGTAATAAAAAGAGGAAATCAAAGAAAAGGAAAACTTCTAACCTGCAAGAAATATCATCTGATCAACCACCTGGATCTTGGAAACCTAGTTATCCATGCATAATCTGTAATAAGGAACATTTTTTTAGGGATTGTCCTCACCGCGCTGAAGTCTCAAAAATCATCAAAACTTCTCATGCATCAGTTGTGTTGACAGACCATTTCCAAATCCAGACACTAATTTGGTTGCTACGGATCCAACTCCTACTTCCCAAGTGTTAATTTTATCCATCACAAAACCTTCAACAAATGTTTTGGTCTCAACACATAATAAATATTATGGTAGTCAGGCCACTGATCAACCTACTACCTCGACGACGAATTCGTCTATGGAATCGGTACTGCCTATTATTGTTCCTGAATTGAAAATCAAGCCACCAAAAGGAGTAATTCATAAATCGACATATAAACCTCGAGCAAGAGCTTCAAAAAATTATAATATAGTTGAAGATTTGCCCCAATCCCCTTCAGCTATGTCTTCTCTTGAGGTATTACAAATTTTTCCCTCCCAAAAACAGGGTTTATTGTCAGCCATTGGTGGAATTGATCCGACTGATTCTAATCTTGTCGTCTTTAATCATCCGGGCTATGTGCCGCAACTACCATCAGAATTGGAATTCTCCATACAAGTAAATGTTCTCAATCACCTTGTTCATCGCACTATTATTGATAAGGGAGCATCTAAATGCATTATGTCTCTAAAATGTTGGAATTTACTTGGCTTGCCACACTTATCACAATCATCAACGATGTTGAAGGCTTTTTATGGATGAACATATAAACCTTGTGGTATTATTAATAACCTGCATGTTGAACTAGGGGGAAAGACAATGAATATTGATGTTGAAGTTGTTGATGGACCACTTGACTAAAATAGTTTACTTGGAAGGCCATGGGTATATGCGATTACTGCAATTATTTCTACATACTTTAGAATGATTGACTTCCCACATAAAGGTAATATCACATTCATTAATTAGCTATCCTTCTTTGCCTCTGATTCGTAGGTAACTGGAAGCATTCCATTCTTTCACATACCCCAACTAGAACTTCAGAACCTCGGTGTAGGACTTTTAAAGGATTCCACTCTCATGGGAACATTTGCATTACCACCACCTGCGACGTGAGCAGAAATTGCAAGTATAGAGACCTGCTACATGATCTCTTCCACTCTATATGGTTTAAGGGATAGTATAGGTGTTTCTGATATTGCTACGTTGGATGAAATTTCACCGCCCAACCCTATTAAGTTGGCATATCAATCAATCTATCTGGCTTGGGCGGCCAATATGAAATTAGCGTCACTGAGTGTTTGGGTTGATCATTCCTTAGGTTTTGGCACTCCATCTGATCCATTTTACTTAATGTTTTTGACAGATGAAAATATTTTTGAAGCTATGATATCAGAAGGAGAACCATGGGAATATTATCATCATCGTTACCATATTCCTGATTATGAAGAAAACTATCTTAGTGAACTGTATCACCCATCAATAAAAAATTTCTTTTCGAATTATTTACCTATTAATGCAATCGATTCTGAGTGAAATCTGTTATATATTGAAGAAACCATTTCTATTGATATTTTGACAAAAACTGGCATTGTAGAAAATATTCATGTTGGTGTATCTTGTTCTCCATCAAAACTCGAATCATATCACTCTCTATTTCACAAATTTCGTTATGTATTTTCTTGGTCTTACGAGAAAATTCTAGGCATAGATACTAGTATATTTGAACACACTATTAATATGTATCCTGATGTTAAACCGGTGCGTCAACAGCTTCGTCCTCTTCATCCAAAGAAAGCCGCTACCATCAAATTAGAATTTGAAAAAATTTTGCATACTGGTTTTTTTTATCCTGTTATGTTGACTGAGTTGATTTCCAATATCGTTCCTGTAATGAAAAAACAAGGAATTATTACAGTGTGCGTCGATTATCGGGACGTCAACATTGCTTGTCCAAAAGACAACTATCCTACTACCTTTATCGACCAGATTATTAACGATTGTGCTGGATGCGAAATCGTTTCGTCTATGGATGGATTTTCCAGCTAAAATCAAATCAATATCCACCCAGATTATCAACATAAGACAACATTCATATCTCCCTGGGGCACATTCTCTTATAGGAAACTTTTTTTTGGTTTAAAGAATGTTGGGGAAACTTTTCAGAGAGAAATGGATTGTGCTTTCAATGAAATAAAGCACATTCTTCAACCTTATCTAGATGATTTACCAACGCATTCACAAAATCAGACTGGTCACCCAATGCTTTTGAGAGCCATTTTTTACGCTACCGACACTACAAAATATGCCTCAATCCACATAAATGTGTGTTTTGTGTTGGTTTTGGTCATTTTATTGGATTTTTAGTATCAAAAGAAGGAATTTGAATATACCCATTGAATGTTCAGGCCATTCTTGATTTGCTTTCACCATCAAATTTACTTCAGATACAGAAACTTCAAGAAATGGTTAATTTCCTAAGATGGTTCATTCCAAACTATGCCAAAATTGCTAAAGGATCTACTCGACTCTTGAAAAATGGGATTCCCTTCCATTGGGACCAAGTTTCACAAGCTTCTTTTGATGATTTCAAGGATAATATTGTCCCAGCATCATTAATGTATCCCCCTAATTATCAAAATTATTATTTCCTATATATCATCACGGCTAAAACGACCATTGTTATGGTATTGGTCCAAGTAGAAGATGGAATTAAACTTCCGATCTATTATTTGAGTCATAATCTCAATGATACGGAAGTTAAGTACTCATACGTAGAAAGGCTTGGAAGCTGTTAAAGCTGTCCAAATATTTTTCCATTATATCCTGCTTCGAAAAACCACTATCGTTTCGGATTGTAACCCCATGAATTATATCTTATCACATCAATTGCTGGGGGGAAAATATTCAAAATGGTTTGTCATTTTGCAGGAATTTTATTTGGAATTCATCAAATCCAAGTCAAAGAAGTCTTTAGTTTTATTTGAACTTCTCTGTGACCTTTCCTCTGATAGTACTGCAACTACGCAGAACCATCAATTCTTAACGAGTCTCTATTTCTGATCAGATCATCTGATCCTTGGTATGGGGATTTCATCATTTATCTCAAAACTCAAACTTTTCGACCTAATACCTCTCACTCTGAACAATGATGTATTCGATACCAAGCCAAAGATTACCCGATCATCGACGATACACTTTATCGTCATGGTGTCGACATAATATTTAAGGAGGTGTCTCACTCATTAGGAGGCCGAAAAAGGGTTAAATGATTGCCATGATGGGGCTTGTGGTGGAAATTTATCTGGATATGATACCACCCAGAATATAATCTGCATCGGTTACTTTTGGTCTACTATATTTCGATATTGCATCCTCGCGGTTAGAAGTTGTCATGCATGTCAAATTTTTTATCGTAAAATCTGCAAACCGTCAGCGCCAATGCATCTTGTTGTCTCTGTGGGTCCATTTTCAAAATGGGGTATTGACTTCATGACCTGTAACCCTCGTTCACTTGGGGGGTATGGTTATATTATTTTCACAGTCAACTATTTTACCAAATGGGCCAAAGCAATGCCTACATTTAACAACACGGGACATACAACTACATTGTTTTTCTTTAATCATGTTATTGCATGGTTTGGGGTCCCACAAGCTATAGTTATAGATCATGGGAAGAATTTTTGCAACCACATGATGTTTGAGTTGACTTCCAAGTTAGGATTTTCACATGATAATTATACTCGTTATTATCCACAATCAAATGGACAAGTTGAAGCTATCAACATGATTCTTAAATGTGTGCTTCAACAAATGATAGGAGTTCAATAAATAAACTGGAATCTGATCCTATAATCCGCCTTGTGGGCGTATCGAACCTCAGTGAGAAACGTGACTAGATTTCCTCCTTTTCAATTGGTGTATAGTCTAGAAGCTATCTTGCCTATCCAATGTGAAATACCATCATCAAAACTCGCAATAGAATTGTTACCTGACACCTCAGAAGAAGAAGTGTGTCTCCTTAACGTCATCCATCTTTATGAAATGCGTCATGAAGCCCAATTGGCCAACAAAGCGCATAAGAGACATATAAATGTGCAATACGACAAAAATGTCTAGCCTCACATTTTTTTAGAGGGCGACTTGGTCCTTATTTACGATCAAGAATCTGATGTAATAGGTACAGGGAAATTTGATCCATTATGGCATGGCCCCTATATTATCAAAATATTTCTTGCTAAGGTTGCCTATGAGTTGGTTGATTACAATGGAATTCCGTTGGCACAGCCTAGAAATGGGTTGTATCTGAAACGTTACTATGCTTAATCATGAGTGTAGTATTTTTTTTGTATTATATTGTATATATATGTTGTTGATTTGCATTCACTATCTTAATTTTTTTTTAAATTTTTCTTGACATTAGTAATCCACTTTACATTTCATCGCAGATTTCTGAATATTTGGAACCATTTGTTGGATATGTTGATGGTGCTAGTCGTAGTACACAAAATATATCCTCTGTAGTGTGGGCCATTTTCACTCCGAACGGCGAGTTATTGAGTTTTCAAGGGATTTGTATTGGTAGATCGACAAACAATATCATTGATTATAGCAAGTTGATCGAAATTCTCTCTGATGCCATTTCATTTGGTATTAACCGCATAATCATAAGGTTAGACTTACAAATTGTGGTATTACAACTTACTAGTGTTTATACTATTAGAAATCCAACACTGCGTAGATTGTTCCTAAGAGTTAGACTTTTGGAAGGACATTTTGATTTTATTCAATATCAACACATTTCTAGAAATTTTAACACATTAACCGATTCATCAGCTAATCAAGTTTTAGACAGAAATTTGCAACATATGTAAAGAAAAAATTCACATCATTGAATAGGATTGCACAATAAACATAGGAAAACTCTGAAATCATATAGATAGATAGTTATAGGTTTTTACAAAAATTTTGCCCAACACACATTGGTCATCTGACCTCAAAATGTATGCAAAATGTCACAAGTAAATTAGTGGTGCTCATGGTAACATGCTATAGATCTAGTTATCCTATGGAGTAACTACATCCAGTAGTTAGGAACCCAAATAGTGTGTCCCTGCAGTCGCATGGGTAACTCTTCGATTCAGAAATTCGGAATCCTGAACATCAACCCCTCTATGTGCTTCCAAAGCTCAGCCAAAGTCTCAGCCATATCAAGATCCTGAAGGATTGCTCTCCTGACAGCCCTCTCTATTGGCACTTCTGCTTTGTGCTCTGGTTCCTCTATTGGTTGAACATGACCAACATTTGAATTACATCAAACATTTAGTTTAGTCATGGGAAAACATCAAAAATACAAAAAAATTGTATAAACCTTAGGAGAATCAAAAACATGGTCAAAAAATTCTTACCCATTGCACCCCACTGAGCGCCTTCTGGTAATGCTAAATCTGAATCTCCTCAGAAATCAATGCCTACGTATGCATACTCGTCGATGGAAAAAAAATTTCGTCGGAACCAGGTGAAGAACACAATTGAGAACACAATGGTAGATTGGCTTGCATGCCAACCCATGAGTTCTACCCATCTCTACATCCTCAAATCTCTAGGACTAGCTATATCCAGTGTCACATGCTGTGGTTGCATCAGTGGAATCCGTTCTAAAGTGAAGGATACAAGGACTGAACCATAACTGAAATTATTCTTCCTTCCTCACTTTTCTTTGTTCAGTTGTTCCTTTATTTGAGAAAGAAAAACTTCAGACCAGTTGAAGACTATTGGCTCTAAGCACTCTAGCACGTACTGCATATACAATCTATTCGCTACATGTAGTGTAACGGTGCCAACAATTTTAGCGATCATGAAAAGGATATTTCTCAAAGGAAAATATATAATATCCTAGATGTTTATCTTTCCATCTTTTCTTGGCTCTTCCCCTGGATAGCAATGTTGTAGAATATAATCTCTCACAGTATTTCCTCCAACAACAAACCCTGAGAGTGACATAGGAAATCCTCTCCTCGAAAAACCTGTGTGAAAGTATACATCCTCGACTGTTGTGGGAACCACTTGGTTCTTAATGTGAAATGCCTCAATAGATGGAGGGCCATGCTCGAACTAAGAACTCCAAGAGTTCTATTTTTTGCCTCATCACTGACAACCTAAAGTAATTAAGAAGTCTATAATCTCTTAGGGATCTTACCGTACCCGGATCATTTAGGGAAATCATATCTTGTTCTTCATGTTCTCTTTCCCTCCATGTAATCGTCATTGTAATCCAATGGAAACCTGAAATACAACCATAAGATCCATTAGATTCCATTCATTGCAAAAAGCTACGCAAATTTTGAGCATAATATCAAAACCAAAAATTTAGATTGTGTTAGTTATCCATAATTTTGACTTTATCCAAAGATGACTAAGTTGAAAAACTCAGATTTCTAGAAACAATATTTGCAAAAAAATTGTGAGTTCTAGAAATATCACTGCCTTCATCATCCTAAATATATCAATTCACTAAGATATTCATATATGCCTCCTAAAAAGATCACCCTGTTGATTCAACAGAAGCCGATTTCACGCTGTTTTCACCATTTTCACCACCATTTCATCGCCCCCATTTTACTAGCCTTACCCCTATTAGTCATTTTCCCTCTAAAAGGCCCATTTTTTCTTATTATATCTTCCATTCTCCCTAAAAACCCTTTTAAATCATGAAAAATCCCTTTAAATTGGTTTAAAAACCCCTTTCTAACCCTACCAAAACCTTTAAAAAGGTTTAAAACACCCTATTTTGGCCTATTCTGCCCCGTTTTGAAAAAACAGGCCTTAAGCCCCAACCCCTTTCTTCATAAAACCCAGGGGCACAACCATTTCTTATTTCCTAAGAGCTCCTCCTTCTAAACCCCGGTCCTATTCACTTCTCACAGGACCACACCTCCCCCTTTCCTTAAGGCCCTTCTTCATTTTTCCTGACACCCTGTTTGCTCACCCCTCCGACACCTGTCTTCCACTACCACATTCACCCGATCAACTTCACCGGTCGGGATGAACCTGCACCGTTGATCTGACTCACTCAGATCTAACGGCTCCTGATCAATATCGCACAAAATTTTATGTCAGGGTTTAACGACCCATTTCCATGCGAAATGGGTGGTTTTGCCCAGGATGTGTGGCAATCACTGAATGGAATCATGTTTGAAAGGGCCTAAACTGCTTACCACCCTCTGTCTATGTGAATACCACCCTGCCTTTCCGCAAAACCACCATTCGCTATTTTTGCACCAGGTTCAAATATTCCTCTGGTTCTTTCAGGTTTTCACCATTAGGCCCCCTCCCTGCAAAAACCCCTTCCTCTGTAATTCTCCATAAACCACCCCTTGGGCCTCTGAAATCAGTTTAAACGACGAATGCAAGATTTATTAATATTTTTTTGTTTGTTGTAGGTTTTAACTGGAGGCCCTAAGTTAGAAGGTATCCCATAGTCAGAGTTCACCGTGACATAGCCTCAGATGATGATCAAAAAGGCCTGTAAAGCAATGAAAAATTGTAAAATTTGAAGATCAAAGTCAAAGCCAGAAGATCAAAAGCTTAAATGAAGATTAAAAGTTAAAAATAGTTAAATATAAAGGAACGAAAGTTTAAAGGAAGTCTGAGAAGTGTTAAAAAGGAAACATGATGAGTTATGAAGGCTAAAAACATATCAGTCCTTAATAGCACGTTCTAAATATAAATTAAGGAAAGTTAGGCTAGAAAGCCTCGAATGCATCAACAAAGTGCATTTATTCCTTCAGAAAATCTAACTGACACCTTTGACCCACTTTCTACCTACAAAGACAAAAAAACAGTTATTACAATAAAGAAAATATCTTAAACTGTCAGGACAGTTATTGTAAAGATAAGGTTAAACCTTGAAAGTCAATATTTTCTCAGATCTTTCTATCATAAGTTAAAACAGAGTTATTGAAACAGAGAAGTAGTTGAAAATATTCCTACCTTATGCCTTGCGTGGTTTTCAAGGTTAGGAATGCATTTACTCTATAAGTTAACAACTCTCAAACCCTATATAAGTTTCACCTCCTCATTTGCAACATAAATACTGCACTGGAACTCATTGTATTGTTGGCATTTTATGACTCTTTGAAGTAATACATAGCTCTACTGAAGTTGAAAGGAAATTGAGGTTCTGGAACTTGTGGATGTCTTGACCTGTTTTTTAATGGAGAAAGCTCTATCATTAGATCCCTGAGCTTGGTTTTTGGTGAAGTACTCTAAAATCTGTTATTGTTATTTCATGTTCCATTATGTTTCACCATTCTTTGTTGCAGTAGAGTAAAATGTTTAGACTAATATATGTCTTTTGAAAGCACCTTATTTCTGTTTAATCTTCACTATATTTATGTTTTATTCTGCTGAGATATTCTAGATAATTCTTAATTTCTCTCTAGAACCCTTATGCTTGTTTATTTTTTAAATAGTTCAATACAGTTGGTCATAAGAATGATTTATGGTTTTCCCTGCTTACTTGCTGCCACTTAAAAATTGTTTCTGAAGTCTCCCTTCAAAGTACCATTGTTTAAAGTCTGCCAAAGAGGTTTTTTTCCGATCATACCCTTTGTTCCTTCTTAGATAATTGTTTTGAAGGGCTTTATAGCTATAATCAAAGATGTCTAGGAGTTCCCTCTTCTATGAATGTAGTTATTTGTGAATCTTGAAAGTTTTCTTATCCTTAAAGGTGAAATCACTAGAAGTTAAATGAGTTTCTCACCTTCTATATTTCATTGGAGAAGTTTGTCTTGGAATTATTATTTTATGAAGTGTGGTTTCTAGAATTTATGGTTAGCCCTATCTATGGAATCCCTCTTCATGTTCAGATAATGTTTTAATTCCCTTTTTTGAAAAGTACATATAATTAAGGATTCTTAATTGCCCTTAGTTCTACTTTTCATTCTAACCCTTTGATGTCCATTTGATTTCACCTAAAAGAATTTTTAGATCCACTGGCCAAGTTATATTTTCCCTTTGATACCCTTGATCCCTTTAAAAACTTATCACAACTTCCATTTGACTCCATTACCCGTGACTTAGAGATTTCCATTTTCTATATATGCTGCCTAGATCATCATTCCCAACCAAACAATCAAACAAACTCATGCTTCATAACTAGCCTAAAATCAACCCTTAAAAGCAAA
Organism: Pinus albicaulis; assembly: GCA_034641835.2. Taxonomy (NCBI): domain Eukaryota; kingdom Viridiplantae; phylum Streptophyta; class Pinopsida; order Pinales; family Pinaceae; genus Pinus; species Pinus albicaulis. The sequence goes on along the minus strand of CM076583.1, from coordinate 658,838,584 downwards.
CAAGCACACACCTTTGCTAACAATTGAGAGATCCCTCTCTGAGATGAGGAAGGCTAGGCCCTAGAGCTCTAAAGACTCGTTTTGATTTTGCCTTGTCACTTGGTATGCCAATCTACCAAATAATAGGACCCCAATAGATTTCACCCAATGCACTCCCTAACAAGAGACAGTGTATTGCATGTGCAAGTAGCCTTCACTGTACTTGTTATGCAACACAGGTTTCGACATTCAGGGGTGCGTTTCCCTCTTTTTGGGAATAATTTACCCTAGGGGCCTTAAAACCATGAAAAATTGCAGAAATTGGAAATGAAATGAATACTAAAGGAAAGAGGAGTTTCACGACGCTAACCTGGATCAAACGGAAATGAAATCTGTCCATAGAAATGATCACAATCAACAACTGAATTTCAAGGGAAAAATCAGGTTCAGAGCTGCAAAATGAAAATGGTAACTATGGAATGGTAAAAATGAATAGTGGAACTACTTTTAATAGTCATTTAATTATTGTCAAATTACATTTATTGCTATGAATATAGTTTTATTATGTTTTTATTATGAAACAGGTATTTTTAATCCATTTGATGTGGCTCTGAAACAGGTCTTACAACTGACGAACAGATTAGTTGGGAAAATTTATTTCAAGAATGATTTGACCAAAAAGCATAATTTTTCTCCTTATTTTTCGAGATTTGTTAAAAACGAAAAAGGAATCTCTGGAGTCTTCTTTCAGCTCTTTTCAAACTCTGATAATGTGAAAAGATTGTAGAGAACTTGTCTTTTTGAGCTCGTAAAAGTAAATGAATAGATATCTAATTAGTATAAGTTTAACTCTTTTCCCGAATGAGATAGAATATTTACAAAAAAGGAATACCTTGGTTAAACATGACCAAAGAGGTTCTCTCAGATATTATTTTACACTTTTTTGGGTCCGAGTGACAAATTTACAAAAAAGTAATTATGGAGTTTTCTTTCGTTCTCTTTTTCAAACTTTCTAAATAAGAAAAAGGATCAAGATATCACTATTTTTAAGCTCGTTAAAACATAAAATAGAAACGGGCTTGTCAATCATGGCAAGATTCGAGTTTCATTCATTTCTAGACTTGTTAAATTATTAAAATATCGATACTTTATTTGCCCGAAGGGTTGAATTATAGATCAAGAAAATGTTATCTTCCTTGAGCTTGTTAAAAAATAAAGAGGTACTGGTCGGAAAATGACCAGGGAAAATTTGGGAAAAGTGAGCAAAATTCTTTATGATAGAAAGTCACTCTTGAACATGACACTTCCTTCACTCCATGTTTGTGACTGTTTGGCTGTTTGGGTTGGGCAATCTTCTTGACAGTTCATTCATACCTATGGTTCATCATACCTTCATTTTGGTTTTGGGTCAATGATGCCAACTCATCTCAGTGTCGGCGATATGTTCAAGAGAATTCATCCAGTGAATACACATCCTTCTGCAATACACATAAACCTTCATTTTCATGACCGCCATCCCTGAAAATTGCTATATCAAGTCATACCCTTGTCTCTAAAATCAGTAACTCCCATTTTGCAATAAGGTGACTACCTGTCGATGACAAATCAATATCTAGGAATTTCACTTAGAAACATCATATTCTAGTACTATGAGGCTTGTTACAACATCGACAACATCCTCGCTTTCAGACCTTTTTCTGAAATATTTTATTTGGCATTCAACATCAAATCATCTATTCACGCCTTACGAAATGTACTACAGTACCTTTAGGACCATTGACATTAATGGTGGTTCTCTCACGTTTGTTAATAGCTCACATCATTGGCTGGTAATCAAGTGATGTCTTTCCATGTTCGACTACAAATCATATATTCGCATGGCTAGACTTGTACACGAATGATCAAGTGAACGAGATAAGAAAACCCTAGATCTATTTTCATCCATCCGGGCTGTGATTTCAAGATTTTTGTACACATCATTTGTACAGTGACCTTACATACATATTTTCACCCAAACATGGGCCTATATTTGTAGGCATGTCTACATTGGGAAAAATTCCAATGAAGACGATTTTCTGAATTATGTGTTTATGTGTTGAACATGGGAATGCCTACCCTAAGAAATTATGCTTAAAGAGGATATATCATGATATAATTTATTGCAATATTGATGTAGGTGATGACTCTGCTTCATCTCCATCCCATCACAGTGTAAAGCATCTCAATCAACTGTTATTATTATTATTTTGACTTCATGCTTTAGGGGGGAATTGTTATAGGTCAATTTGGGTGCCAATCCCAATGACCTAGTTAACTCGGCATCATCTCTAGGACCAATGATTAAGGGCCTATTATTCCCTATCATTGCAGTTGCTACATGCCCTAAGACAAAGAACAAGAAAAATTATTCAAAGACTTTCATCTGCAAAGGTTTCCAAGATTTGAAGTTTATAATATATCATGTGAGAGCTCATCAACGCTGCCTCTAAAGTGACTAAGTGTGTTTCATATGCAGCTAGCCCCATGCAAGGCTACTCTGTAAAGCACTTCCCAACATTCATAGGTGCGTTGGTCACATTGGGAGTGAAATTTTCATTTTTCTGGAATCTCCACTTGGCCAGTGCCTTCTAGAAGAGTTCACATGTGTAAAAATTTGAATCCATGTGTCCATTTGACATCTACAAGATTGGGAACATGTCTTGCCTATTATTGGAAATTCATTGATTGTAAAACTACCTTCAGCTCCTCTATAAATTGAGCACAAATCCTAGTGCTTGGTAAGGAAGAATTTGAGTAGATAAATGCTAGTGGAATTTAAATTGAGAAGAAGATTTGTGTAACAGTTGCTGGAGGGAATTATACTGTGATGAGATTAGGATGCTGCTGGAGATGGTCACTTAAAATTAGTAACTATGTTGTAACCTCCCCTTCTATCATTAATAAAGAGTACAACTTAATTTTCCCTATATGCATCTGTATTGGCTTTGATTTTTCATATTGAAAGATCTTAGTTGATGTATATGGTTTATGATTTACTGATTTAGAAAACTAACTTGAATAGACATCTGTATTATTGCTATCTTCTATTGTTTAGTTTTCATTCTTGCATGAAATATTTTGCACAACCGGCTGGAATTTGAAGCTACAATGGAAGTGACAGAAGGAATCATTTGGAAGTGCTTGGATTCGAAGTAAGCCTCTAATCCATTATGTGTGTCTGTTCTTAGTTAGGAAAAGTAGTCGTATAGTATTTAACCTATTGTTCTAGATTAGCACTTGTCTAGGGAAGCATGTTTTATCCGTAATCCACAATTCTGTCCAATATATTGTGTTGAAGAATGAATACCAATTTGTTTGTATGAGAGTCACAAACAAGGTTATGTCATTTCTTAAATTTAGCGAGAGGAGTGTTTTTATTTCTCAAGATTCATGCAATGGATTTAAATTTATAAGATATGAGTGAATAGCTCCTTAGTTCTTTCAAATGACATTGTTAAGTACACGAACTAATTATAGTTTATGTCTTTGATTTAAGAGTGCGTGCAATTAATTTTACTTTGTTTTAACTAATTTTCTTAAGCTTATTGTCATAGATAGAAATTTAATTTCCCTTTTGAATAGTAGTTAGTTTTTTCTCTCAGATTTTGATTATGGATAAGAAGTATGCTTGTAATCTCAATTAGTGATAGAGGTTTTGGTTCACCTAGGATTCTTTCCAATGTTGAATAGGATAATTAATTTAACAGTAGATCTCAGATTATTTGGGAATCATTAATTTATATTGCTTAAGAATTATTTTATAAGTTTATATGTTTAAGCAATTTGATTGAATGTATTTATTTGATTGAGTGTCTTTCTTTGTTTGAATTGAATTAGATAACTCCAGAGTTTGATTTCAGTCTTTCATTCATCAATTTGGTTGTTGTTTCGAAATTTACTAAGTTTAATTTAGGTTCATGCCTCTGTTATGATCAACATTAGAACATATAAATGAGTGTTTTCCATTAAACATAATTTGAATTCTGTAATTAGCATTTTATAAGTTGAAGTGATTTTAATGTTAATAGAAATAGTGTTTGAAATTATTTATTTTTGTACTTAAACAACAAGTAGATTTCTTACCCTAGTTTAGGTTATATGCTTTGATACTAAATTACCTATGCTTGCGCCTCAAAGGTTACTAATAAGAGGCTCAATATTTAGCTAAACAACGAAAGTTCTTATAAATGCTCCAAACCATAACGACTGGATAGAGCTCGTCACCAGGATTCTAACGCAACTCATTTCATCAAAATCTGAATTCATATAAGTGATTGTCTACTGTTTGTTTTCCCAAACAGGTAAAAAATGTGCAGAACAGTGACTGACTGATGACTTGGCACTCCAGTCAGCACCTCAAGAATATTTAGGGAATATTATCTAGATTTCAGCCAGTGACACTGTGACAAGTTTCACAATTAGATTCGCAAATGTTGCTTGGGGAAGATGAATTTTTCCTCCTAATCCTAAGTTTGAAATTACCTCTGTAGTGGATTATTATTTTGATGGTAATTTTTAGGCCAATGGAGAAGGGCCACATGGAGGACCCGGAGGCTGCCAGATGCCTTCCCCGATGGCAAGGTTGGATGGCATTGTTATATATGAAGGGAGAAATTTGGGCGCATATGTTATTTCATATAGGTCAGAACCAAAGGTTGAACCATAGTCGAATATCAGTCGAAGTAATATATATATATATATATATATATATATATATATATATATATATATATATATATATATATCATATATAATAAAAAAATTTATACTATGGTTTGAACCGAAGTTATATGAATTTTTTTTTTATGGTGGGGGTCAGGGTTGAACCCACAACCACCTACGTAGAGCTCCACCTTCTTACCGCCACACCATACCACAAGTCCTTAACTATATGGGACTCTGCCAGTATTTGAATTTCCATTGTTCCAGACTTGGGGGTTCAGAGTGGGCCAGCCCCATGGGCCAACCCCCTCCCACATGTCCGACCAACTAGAACCATGGCCAATACTATTTTGGAAGGAGTTTTAAAACACAATTAATTCCGATAAGTAGTGTTATTAACCACTAATCTGTGGTTTAGTCCATAATTCACAATGTTAGCACTAAACACGCTTAACACTTAAACATGTTGTTAATCCCACTTTAACTCATGCTTATCCACTACTAAGTGCATGCTCATTTTGGTGGGATATTTTGCAGACCCGCCATGTAGAAATTTCTTGTTTCCCACCTCGGTTTTTAGTTTCACCTTATTACTCCAAAATAGTTAAATGCCCTTTCCCATATCCATACATTTAACAAGCTGGAAAATAAATTTTGCTGAAAACACAAATTCTGGAAAAATTACAGAATGCTGGAAAATGAAGAAATAAATATCAGCACACATAAAACAGTCATTCACACATTTTGACACATATATTTTTAGTCAACGTGACCCTGGAAAAACCCCCTACAACTCTTGGGCAAAACCAGTTCGAAAGCTCCTTCTTATTTCTGGAAAATGCTTTTTATAGTGAGAGAAATATTCAGCAAAAAATCAGCAAACAGACTTTTACAACTTATCTCATTTTCCGTGTTTAACCACCACCTCGGAAAATGTGCAAACAGCGAAAATCAAAACAGCAATAAATGTTGTACGGCCTCCTCGATTTTTGTGCCAAATTTCAGCCTTAAATGATGCTGTCCGGCCTACCTAGAAAAGCGTGCAAGCTGCCACAAAATCTGCTGTATGATTTCTGCCTCGAAATGCATGCCAAAGGTACAGCCACTTGTTGTACGGCCTCCCTCAAATTTAGCTCCTCGAATTCTGTGCAAATTTGCTGTACAGCCCTGTTGTACGACCTTCCTTCCTCCAAAATCGTGCCAAAAATCTGCCTCACTGTGTGCTAAATCAGTTGTACGGTCTTGCTGAAATGTCTCGCTGAAATGCTGCCTTGGAATGTGTGCCAAGCTACTGCCTCCTTCTCCTCACTGCCCAGAAATCTCCCTTGCTCTCTTGCTCTCCTTCTCTCAATCTTCTCATGAAAGAATGAATGACCTTTTCCTCCTTTTCCTCCTTTAACCTAACCCTAAGTGACTTTTGGGGAATTCCTAAATCCAATGGCTAAAATAGATTGAGATCTAGGGCTAAGATTAAATGCTCATTTAAATCTCACTTTCTATTTTTTAATTCACCCCACTTTAATAAAGACCCACTTAGTCATTTATTTCCAAAGTCACTTTTCTTTTCTAATTTTACATTGAATTTATTAAAAGTCACTTTAAAATTAGACTTTAGTAACTTTATCTCTTAAAGTCACTTTTAAATTAGATTTGACTTTATAAAAAAATATAAAGTCACTTTAGGAGAAAATTTAAATTCTTTTGGACACTTTTCCCTAGGCCAAAGATCAAAGCCTTAGGGAACGACCTGTCCTCCGGTACCAAATTTCAACACGCCAAATACGAAGAAGCTCCACATTTAGTGGAGTTAACTGGAAAACTTCCAGAATTAGTGGAGAAAAACTAGGAAAAGTTGGTTTTGCCATAACTAAGGCAATTGTAGACCAATTTTGGCTCAGTAAGAGTAATTCTTTGTAGGTTTTGATATTTTGGAGCCATTGGATCAATTTGCAAAGGCAATAGGAGACTATAAGGAACATTTTTTCACAATTGATGTTAAAACAAAGGCCCAAGCTATGAAGTTGGACGAAGGAGATGTAGCCCTGGAGGGGTGAACTCTTTCATCAAAACATTGTGTATTTGGCTCTGTTATTTTTTCTTGTTGTGTTTTTATATGCTATTGTTCAACATTGAGTTTCCATGCTTTTATTTTCATTAAATACACTTAATCTCACCAATTTTAATGAATTTTCAATCATAAGAACATGAATAAACCCTTGTATAAGAAGAAAACCAAAGCACTTTCATGTTAATTCGGAAACTAATATTAGCACAACATTAACTAACAATCAATTTTAGATCAATTGGGTATTAGAGCACAAGGTTACTAAAGTTTATTTTCTTACTTTTCTTGAGATTGTGCAAGAAGGATTTTAATAGTTGCAATGTTGTGATGCTTACAAGGTTGAAGTTGTAGAGAGGAGAAGGGAAGCTATTGGTTGTTAGTCCTAAGATTAGAACAAGAAATAAGAGAGTTGAGAGATCATCATCTTCACCTAAAGTTCCACTCAAAGCTGCACTTGAAGCACCTCAAGTTCTATCTCCAGTAGTTTAGTTTGAAGAGGTACAAACTGCACTAGAAGTTGAAGTGATTGAAGAGGTGCAAGCATCAGAGGTTGAGCTTGAATCCTTAGCCATTATGTCAAGATTTGGAGAGACTCATGGAAATTCAGAAGAGGAGGATGTCAAGATATACTTCAAGGACATTCAAACAATGGTTAAAATCATGTTTGATGAATTTACTGCAGAAAGAGAAGGAGAAGGTTCTAAGCCTCCATGTGGAGAAGGATATTCATATGGTAAGAAGGATGAAGATAATAGTTTGAAAGGAAAAGGAGGAAAGCCACTTCCATCTCCACCATCCTCATCCTCATCATCTTCATCAACATCTTCATCTTCCACTTCCACCACAAAAACCACCCACACTCATTCATAAATCCCAAAAGGAAAAACTCCATTACTCAAGTTAGACATCGAGTTTGAACTTCCCATGTACAATGGTGAGGTAAATGTAGAGAATTAATACAATTGGATCTCTTAATTGGAATTATATTGCAGAATTTAGAATCTTCAAGAGGAAAACATAAATATATAGCTAGTTTCATTAAGGCTAGAAGGAGAATGGAAGGAGTAGCACTAGTTTGGTGGGAGGCAAAGACTTGAGAGGAAATGTGAATTCATGGTAAGATATCCATTTCTTGGATCTAATTCAATTATTCCATTAAAATATAGTTTTATCCGTTAGCTATATGCAAAAATAAATAATGAGTTCGCAAAATTTTAGGCAACTCAAAGGCCAAACTATTCAAGAGTACACACAAGAGTTTAGAAAGAGGGCTTTGTTGTTAGGAGTAAACTTAAATTCACAAGACACACTCTTGAAATGAAATGGGGGTTTTCATTCCTACTTGAAACATAATATCTTTATGTTTAACCCAAACAACTTAGATGAAGTATCTGTGCAAGCCACGCATCTTTAATCAAGGGGAAAGAAAATTTAGGAAGAGGGTACTAAGAAGAAGCCATTTAAGGGTAAGGAAAAAGAGAAGGGAGTAAAATTGAAGGGAAAGAAGAATGCAAGAATCAAGAAAGAAGGGGAGAAAAATACATGCAAACATTGTTCTAAATATGGGCATGATAAATGCCACTGTTGGAAACTACATCTCGATCTAAAGCCAAAGAAACCAAATAACAAGGAGAAACAAAATATGACTACCACCAGACAACAAGATCTTGGATCTGATCCAAGAGATGAGACCAAGATTGTAGCCATGGTTAATAAAGGAAAGGAAGCCATAACAAGTACTAGTTCCTCAAATAGTCACAAAAACACTCCAAATGAAGACACAAGGATATAATTGTTACATGTTAGAGTGATTTCAAATCATACAAATATTGATGCATTGTTTGATAGTGGGTCACAAGAAAACTTGATTCAGAAGACTTGGTAAAAAATCTTAACCTTGAAACCTTACCACATCATAAACCAAACCCTTTTGGTTGGATATTTAAGAATTCCAATTTATAGGTTACAAGGAAATGCATATTTCGATTTTCTATTACTGCAAACTTTGTTGATGAATTCGACTTAGATGTGGTTCCACTTGACATTTCCAGGATTATCTTGGGAAGTCCATATTTGTGTGATAGGAAAGAGGTTTTTTATCACCATTAGAACAAATATCATTTTCTTAAGGATGGGGTGGAGTATATTGTGAGAGTTAATCTCAAAAAATTGAATATTCTTTAGTTAATGCAGGGCAAACGAAGAGGCTAGTTAATGCAAGTAAAAATTTTGTGCTTCTCATGATCAAGAAAAAGGATGATGTTGACTATGAATATTTTGAAGGATGTGATGAAAAATTAAAATTTTATTTGTTTTATGTGGTAAGTTAGCATGGTAATATGTTTCAAGAGCCAAGTGGGTTACTCCCCAAGAGGGGAATTCAGCATTAGATTCAACTGCAACAAGATGTTCCACTTCCAAACATTGGTATGTATCGCATGTAAATTATGGAGAGTTTGGAAACCAAGAATAAAATTCAAGAATTTTTGAACAAAGGTATCATGTGCCCATCGACTTCGCCATGTGGTTCACCAATTGTTTTGGTACCAAAGAAGGACAGGACTTGGTGCATGTGCATATATTTCCATTCATTGAATAAAATCGTGGTAAATAAATGCTACCATTCCCATGCATTGATGATTTTATAGATCAGTTAAATTATGGAAGATATTTCACTAAGTTATACTTGCGAAGTGGTTATCATCAGGTTAGAATAGCTGAATAGAATATTTGGAAAAATACATTTAAAACTAGACAAGGATTGTTTGAGTGGCTATTCATGCCATTTTGTCTAACAAATGATCCAACTACTTTCATGAGAGTCATGAATGATGTAATAAGACCATTTCTAGATGACTTCATCATTTTTTACTTATATCACATACTTATATTCAGCAAATCAAGAGATGAACATGTCATGCATGTGAACAAGGTACTTCTTGTCTTGAAAAAAGAGCAATTATTTGTAAAGATGTCGAAGTGGGAGTTTGGCAAGACTTCTTTAGTGTATTTGGCACACATTGTTAGAGGAGGTGAGTTGAAGATATACCCTTCCAAATTATAGGTCATTTTGAATTGGCCCAAGACCAATATAGTTACAAAGGTAAGAAGATTTCTTGGGGCAACACAATATTGGAGGAAATTCATTGCTAATTTTTCTTCCATTGCAACTCTGTTACATGCATTGACAATTGTCAAGAAAGTATTCCTTTGGGGAGATATGCAGGAAAATAGAATTTGATGCTTTAAAGAAAAATATAAGTTCAACACCGGTATTGGCTCTTCTAGATCTTAGACAACAATTTGAGATCCAAACAGATGCAAGTGATTATGCTATGGGAGCAGTTGTCATGCAGCAGGTAAGCCTATTTCATTTCATTCTGAAATTTTTAATGGAGTTGTGAATAACTATCGAACCTATCACAAAGAGTTATATGCATTGGTACAAAGCGTAAAGAGATGGAAGAACTATTTGATGGGGAAAGAGACCATTATACATACCGATCATCAGCCATTGTAGTACTTACAATCATATTTAAAGTTGCACCAATAAATACATTTCAGATGGATGGGATTTCTAAAAAAAATTCATTTGGTTATCAAGTATAAAAATGGAATCTACAATAAGGTAGTTGATATGCTCTCTTTGCCTATTATAAATTCATCTATTATGCTCAAGCACAATTCAATTATGCATGAAAGTTACATTGAACAATATGCATATGATAGTGATTTTCAAGATGTGTATGAAAGCTTGAGTCAAGGAAACCAAAATGAAGAGTTAGATTATCATGTGCATAATAGTTTTTTGTATCACTTAGGCAAGTTATGTATACCACAGGGAGAAAGAAACAACATGATAAGGGAGGCTCACACATCATTGATTTCTGGACATTTCGATGTAGGCAAGACAATAGAAAATATCTAAAGGTATTGTTATTGGCCACACATGATTGATATTGTATCTCATTATATTATAGGATGTTATTTATGTGCAATAAGCAAGCCTAGTAATAGGAAACTTGGATTGTATACTCCACTTCTAGTTCCTTCACATCCCTAGGAGATTATCTCAATGGATTTTGTAGGTGGTCTTCCAATGTCAAGGAAAGGTAATGATTAGTTGTATGTTGTGGTAGATAGGTTCAGCAAAATGTGTCTTTTGATGCCATGTAAGAAAACAATTACAGCTGAACAAACCTCTCATGTTTTATTTCAAAATGTATGGGTTCATTTTGGTCTTCCTACTTCTATTGTAAGTGATCGAGATTCCCAGTTTGTTGGGAATTTTTGGTCAACATTATGGGACATGATGGACATAAAGTTGAAGAAGAGTACAACATTTCATTCACAAGCAGATTGTCAGACTGAGGTGGTAAATAGAACAATCATTCATATTCTTAGAGGCTATTGCAACAAGCATCCCAAGTTGTGGGATGAACCATTTCATTACATTCAACATGCATACAACAGGGCAAAGAATTCTTCCACAAGCACATCGCCATTTGAGGCATGTCATGGGTACTTTCCAAGATCGCCTTTGGACATCATCTTTGAGAAATATGTCACTATCGATGTTCATAGTGACATATATAATTCAAGGGAGTCCATTAATAAAATTTAGTTGGTACATCACACAGTACAAGAACAACTTGAAAAGAGTCAAAGAAACTACAAGGAAAGGCATGATAGACACTGTGTTGATCACAAATTCTAGGTTGGAGATGGAGTTTGGTTATATATAAACAAAGAAATATTTCAAGGGGAAGGTAAAAATCTCAAGCCAATTTTTTATGGTCCATTTAAAATTCTGGAAAATATCAGTATTAAAGCATTTAAGCTAGATTTTCCTCCTTATATGCAAATATATTCAGTTGTTAATGTTGATAATTTGAGACTTTTTGAGCCTCCTTTGATTGATGATCAAGGAGAGCATGTTCAGCTACCATCAGTAGATGATTTCTCACCAGAATATCTTGATGAAATTCAACAAGATCTCATACTTGACAGAAAAATCAGAACTTAAGGGAGAGGGAATGTCAAATACCTTAGAGTGGGACTCAAGGGACAATATCCTTCAAAGGCCAAATGCATGGAGGGTGAAAGGGTGAGGGAGATGTACCCTTACCTGCTGAAAAATTGATAGTATATTTTTGGCTCCAAAATGCTTCTAGTGGGGAGGAATGATCAGAGGCTCGGTATTTAGCGAAAAAATTAAAGTGCTCAGAAATGCTCCAAACTAGAATGAACGGATAGAGCTCGTCACCAGAATTCCAACGCAACTCATTTCATAAAAATCCGAGTTCATATGATTAAGTTATGGTTTGTTGTTTGTTTTCTCAAACAGGTAAAAGATGTGCAGAATAGTGACAGATTGGTGACTTGGCAGTCCAGTGAGCACCTTAGGAATTTTCAAGGAATATTCTCCAAATTTTAGCGAGTGACATTGTGACAAGTGTCACAATCAGATTTTCCAATTTTTCTTGGGCAAGTTCAAATTTTTCTCCAAATCCTAAGTTTGAAATTATGTCTATGGTGGATTATTATTTTAATGGTAAATTTTAGGTCAATGGAGAAGGGCCACGTGCCCTCCCCCATGGTAAGGGTGGATGGCGTTGTTATATATGAAGGTTGAATTTGGGCACATATTTTATTTCACACCGTTTCGAATCAAAGGTTGAACCATAGTCGAATATCAAATGGGCTACAATATATATATCATATATTTTATACAAATTTTAATATTATGGTCCGAACCACAGTTATGTGCAACAAAATTTTATGGCGGGGATCAGGGTTGAACACTTGACCACCCGCGTAGAGCTCCACTGTCTTATCTCCACACGATACCATAAGTCCTTAACCATATGGGACTCTACCACTATTTGAATTTAAAATTATTCCAGAGTTGGGGGTTTGGAGGGGGCTAACGCCATCCCACATGTTCGAGCTCCCAGAACAATGGCCAAGACTATTTCAACGGGAGTTTTAAAATGGGGTTAATTCCAATAAGTATTGTTATTAACCACTAACCTATGGTTTAGTCCATAATTCGCAGTGTTAGCATTAAACGTGCTTAACACTTAAACGTGTTGTTAATCCCACTTTAACTCATGCTTATCCACTACTAAGTGCATGCCTGTAATATTCCTAAAATTTAGCCTTCATATAAGTGGAATATTATAGTTTGTTTATCGCTAGGTAGGTGAAAAAGTGGGTAAGGAGGCCCATAAAACCATTTAAAAGGAATAATAACACTCCTAATTTGAAAGGAGGAAAAATAAACAACTGGATTAAGCACCTTTGGGTGTGAATTGGAGGAGATACATGTTGAAGAAGACAACTTTCACCAAGTCAACAGCGTTGTCATGGAGGAGTGGAATTCATGATGAGACAACGCAGTTTTAGTGAAGGACAACTTGCATGAGCTTAGTGGCAAGTATGGATGGGACCCAATGTGAGAAGGCTCACATACTATATATGGAGGGGATGGTAGCCATTGTAATTCATGTTTTAGATTATCATTTTGATATTGGTATGTTTAGACTTTGCTTCCTTTTGTTGTTTAGCAGGGTTGCTGTGTTGTTTAGCACAAGGGTGTTCTTGATCGGGAATCTCTACCTCATCTTTAGGGAAGGAGAGGTTATTTGGGCTGCATTTCCTCATTTTAGCATTCTTCCCAACCTACCTCCTTCAACTACACTGCAATTTTTGTTTAGAGTTGGGTTGTGTTGCAGGGTGCAGCAAAGGAGGATCATATAGAGCCATTTTTGGGATTGATTTTCAGTAGAGAGGTAGCCTATCCATTGGAGGATCATCAAGGAGGGATCCTGGCCATATTTCTACATCTTTGGCAACATTCCAACAATCTACCATCCCTCAAAGCGTAGTTACAAATCAGAAATACGTTATTTTTAGAGGTAGTTGTTGGGAGGGTTCATTGAGCTCATCAGGAGGGTCTATTTCTGAATAGAGGGATCAACCTTATATTGAGAAATACCATTGGAGGAGGAAGATATAATTTCAGATCTTTCATAGCCTCATTCCATTTCAGTTCCAGTTTGTAGTGGCATATTAACCTAGGTTTATGTGTCGCATTGTATATTTCTTGGTATTTCTAGCAATATTTTCTAGGTTGGCTAGAAATCATGTATTAGAGCCCACATCTTCTTTTCTAGGAATTTATTTTGAATATATCAGCCATATTTCATTTATGTATGTTACAGTAGCAGCTACACTGATATAGATAGCATTGTCACTGCTCTTCGGCATTCTATACAATTGCAGCACTTCATGTGATGATTGTTCTAATCATTGGAGGCTTGTTCATATTGCTTGAGTGGCTTGACCCTCAAGATATTTTTGTATATTGTTGCTGAAATATTAATAAAATAATGGCTTCATATTGATCCCTCTTATGTCATGTTCAGATTTGCTGTATTTTACATTATTATGTCTTGTATTGCTGCTATTTCCATTTTGGAATATTATAGTGGTATCAGAGCATAATCTTGGCTTACCCTATGCATTCAAGACATTATGCCATTAAGAGGAGAGGCTTATCAAAGAAAAGTTAACTTGTACAAAAGAAACAAAGGGATGACTCCATTATTTGGAGAAATTAAGGAAAATAGGATCTCCCAACTTCTTTTCCAAACTGTGAAAAATATCAACGAAAATCTCAAGGAGATGAAAGGGGAGAGGTGTAGAAAAATTCCAAGAGTGTTTGAAAGTGAAGAAAACCCTAGATATTCACATGATGGGTGTGGAAGTTCAACCACACCTGCAGATCCACAACACATTTTATTTCCCACATTCACTGCAAGAAGGATGGAGGAAGAAGATGCACCAATGGAGGAGACCTTGAGTGACCATATTCAGGAGTATGACTCTCAATCATAGAGATTCAAAAAGAACTTGGACTTCCAAGGGTTTTGAAAAATCAAGGAAGACAGAATATCCAAAAACCATAACAGAATCAAGAGAGTTATAATATTTCTATCTAACTTTGATGGATCAGTAAAGTGCACAGCCAAAGCTTGGGTGAAGGAGCTAGATTCCTATTTCTATCTACACCAAGTTTCAAAAAGGGAGGCCATTAGAGTAGCAGCGCTGCACCTCAAACATATGGCCCATGATTGGTGGTTTTATAGTACTACTTCATTTTATCATGCAAATGTAAAAACTTATGTCACTAAGAAATTAGTGAGAAGATTTGACATTAAACATTGTGAAACATCTTTTGTTGAACCCAAAAACTCCAAACCTTTGCATGAGTTGGAAAGACCTATTTTGCCAACTCCACTCCATATTTCTATTAAAGGGGATAAAAACATGAATGATACTTTGCCAAGGGAAAGAACCCCACTTCTTGAAGAGCCCTCTTCTATAGATGAATACATGGAGGTTCTCCTTCAAGGGAAGACCAAGATCTAGGGTCACCCATTGATGATGAGGCATTTCCACATATTAATGAAGAGGATGAGTAGAGAAGAGCTAATAGCACTGTATCATTAGGAGAAGATCCATCACCACATGGAGATGGGAGGGGATACAATTCTTCCATTAGAGGATCCCTTGTATCTTTGCAAGGAGTTACAAATGATCTAACATGTGGGAACCAAAGAACAATTCTGGAGCAACATGTAAGAGTTATTGCGGGTTGTGAATCTTAGAAGATAGAAGGAGAAGGAAGGAAGGAAGGATCGGCATCAAGGGATGATGAGCATTCACCCTTATCTATTTCATAAGGTTTCTGCATAGAAGAGGGAGACTATACTATGCAATGAAAGGAGGGACAAATCAGTCCACTCATATATATAGCCCACTTTAGATTTTGGTGTCTCACTACATGGGGGCATTACATCTAGGAGGCCACCAGATCTAGATTTGGTGAGAGATATCTTGCCATTTTTTTCACCACTCTTACATATTGGAGGGGTGGATACCTTGGAGGGTTCTAGTACAATGAAAATATTTTGGGATGGACTCAAGGAGGAGGGATACACTCTCCCATTTTCAGCATTACCCACTCTCACTACATATTCAACGCTAACAGAAGTTGTTGTAGTGATGGAGGATGGCACCACCATGGTGCAAGGGAGATGCTCCATGGATTTGGAGAAAGAGAGGGTAATTATTTTGTGTAAATAATCCTCCATGTATGGGAGTAGATGGAGGCCACTTATGCTTACATTGGGCAAGATTAGGAGGTTCTTTTCGGATAGTAGGTTCTCATGGGAGGCCAACTTCCAAACGCCACCACTTCTGCTTGAGCATGAGCAAATGCATGATGAGCATGGCAGCACTATGGAGGATGACTTTGCCATGGGGAATGTCAAAGGATAATACAACAACATGTGGGGAGCTTCACATTTTAGATCTTCAGCACTGTCTCTTAGGAGGGTTGATCTATATTGAAGGTCTCAACTTTTGGTAGAGTACTCCAAGGATCTTGGTGCTTGCATGATTCTTGATGACCCAGAGGGAGATGACAGATACATGGTGGATGATGAGGTCATCTATTCTTATGGTAGAATATTCTTGAATAGAGCTTCTGAGCTCAAGGAGAAGTTGTTACATGTAGCACATGTGCACTTTCTTTCCATGCACTTTGATGCATTTCATTCTTTGATGGAGGAGTTCACTTGGGAGGGCATACAACAAGATGTACATCACCATATGGAGAGATGCATAGCCCAGATTATTATGGAGATGTTGTCACAACCCCTTCCCTACTCATTGAGAGTGAGAGAGAACATTTAGTTGAGCCATTTCATCTCAATGACCAAGGTAAATAGTAGAGGATGTACACTTATGCATTATGATTTCTATTCCTTTACTTTTTGTGTGGAGCATATTGTACAAAGGATGATCTTTCCTTCTTGTATATTGTATTATGATGTACTTGAGGCCATTTGAAGCATTGATATTGGCCATTATATTGGTGGGTTGTGGGAGATGCCACATGATTCTTGCTGTGCACCATTGGCACCACATTTTACTTTTATGATCCTATCTTGTAGGATGACTATGGCAGAAAACAAGTAGCAGAAAGGACACTTGCTATAACTTGTTTTGAGGTAGGAAGGGAATGCACTACGCTGGTTCCACTTGTGACACTATGATCAACCTCCCAGTTGTCATATGGCAGCTTGTTTCTATTTTCTTTTGCTTCCATATATTGATGATGTTCTTATGTTTATGGGAAGCTTTGTTGGGAGGATTGCACAAAAGTTGGAGGTGCCCATTGGGAGTATGATTCTCCCCATTTCATATGTTGTATGTTTCATGAGAAACAATGGGAGAACCATGACTACCACACTACATCTCTTGTCTTCATTTGGGAGGAGCCATTTGGATAATTTGAGTTCTTGGGAGGGGCACTTCATGGATGTTTTGTTTGGTGGGGTGAATTAGTTCATTCTTGGAGGATATAATATTTCAGCCCAAGATTAGTAGAAGCCCCATACATACCATAAATTGAGAGAGAAACAACTTGGGTGGAAAAATCTAATCTCTCCATGCAACCCCAATACATTGCATAAACTGGGGGTTGAGGATTTCTTTTATGAGATACCTAGAATGGCTCATTTCATTTGGATGATAGCATGGGTATGGGAGTATCTCATTGGGAATGATATCCCCTATTTTTTTCATGAATCCTACCTTGAAGAGGCCATTGGACAGCAAGAAGGTTTTCACTTACACCTTCCACTTTTTCATGATGTGAGCCATTTGGGTTTGCATACTTGGGAGGAACCCTTGGAGGGAATATTTATTCCAGATTTTTTTGAGATATGGTGGGAAATATTGATGAGGAGGCCACAAGAAGAGGAAGGGAGGAATTTTTCTCCACCTTTACAGTTGCTTGAGGACAAGAAACATTTTGGAGGGGAGGACTATAATATTCCTAAAATTTAGCCTTCATCTAAATGGAATATTATAGTTTTTTTATCACTAGGTAGGTGAACAAGTGGGTAAGGAGGCCCATAAAACCATTTAGAAGGAATAATAACACTCCTAATGTGAAAGGAGGAAGAATAAACAGCTAGATTAATCACCTTTTAGTGTGAATTGGAGGAGATACATGTTGAAGAAGTCAACTTTCACCAAGTCAACAACGCTATCATGGAGGAGTGGCATTCATGATGAGACAATGCAGTTTTAGGGGAGGAAAAATTGCATGAGCTTAGTGGAAAGTATGGATGGAACCCAATGTGAGAAGGCTCGCATACTATATATGGAGGAAATTCCATCCATTTTAATTCATGTTTTAGATTATCATTTTGATATTGGTCTATTTAGACTTTGCTTCCTTTTGTTTTTTAGTAGGTTTGTTGTGCTGTTTAGCACAAGGGTGTTCCTAATTGGGAATACCTACTTCATCTTCAGGGAATGAGAGGTTCTTTCGGCTAAATTTCCTCATTCCAACATTCTGGCCAAGCTACCTCCTTTAGCTACAGAGCAGTTTCTATTTAGAGATGGGTTGTGTTGTAGGGTGCAGCAAAGGAGGATCACATAGAGCCTTTTCTGGGCTTGATTTTTAGTGGAGAGGTAGCCTTTCCATTGGATGATCAGAAAAAAAGGGCTCTTGGGCATCTTTATACATATTTGGCAATAGGCCAACCATCTACCATCCCTCACATCATAGTTACAAATCAAAACTGCGTTATTTTTATAGGCAGTTGCTACGAGGGTTCATTGAGCTCATCAGGAGGGTCTATTTTTGAATAGAGGGATCTGCCTTGTATTGAGAAATACCTTTGGAGGGTAAACTATCATTTCAGACTTGTCATAGCCTCATTCCATTTTAGTTCTAGTTTGCAGTGGCATATTAACCCAGGGTTATTTGTCACATTGTATATTTATTGGTATTTCTAGCAATCTTTTCCGGGCTGGCTAGAAATCATGTATTAGAGCCCACATCTTCTTTTCTCAGCATTTATTTTGTATCTATCTGCCATATTTCATTTATGTATGTTACAGTAGCAACTACATTGATATAGAAAACGTTGTCACTACTCTCCGACATTCTATATAGTTGCAGAAACTCATGTGCTGATTGTTCTGATCATTGGAGGCTTGTTACTATTGCTTGAGTGGCTTGACCCTCAAGATATTTTTGAATATTGTTGCTGATATATTAATAAAATAATGGTTGCATATTGATCCCTATTATGTCATGTTCATATTTTTTGTGTTTTACATTATTATGTCTTTTATTGCTGCTATTTCCATTTTGGAATATTACAATACTTATCTTGGTAGAGGATTTGGTGGACCCGCCAAATATGGAGAAGCTCCACATTTAGTGGAGTTAACTGGCGGACTTCTAGAATTAGTGGAGAAAAATTAGGAAAAATAGTTTTTTCCATAAGTGAGGTAATTTTCGACCAATTTTGGCTCAAGAAGAGTCATTCTTGTTAGATATTGATGTTTTGGAGACATTGGAGCAGGTTGTAGAGACAACAGGAAACCATAAGTAACACATTTTCATAATTGAAGCTAATACAAAGCCCCATGCTATGAAGTTGGACCAAGGAGATGTAGCCCAGAAGGGTTGAACTCATTCATAAAAAACTTGTGTATTTGGCTCTGTTATTTTTGTTGCTTGTGTTTTTATATTTTGTTGTTCAACATTGAGTTTCCATGCTTTTATGTTCATGAGATACACTTAATCTCATCATGTTAATTTTGAAATTGTTATTAGCACAACATTAACTGGAAAACAATTTCAAATCACTTACAAGCCCCATATTGATAGTTTAATGTTGCAATTATAGCACATATAATTTCCCCAACACTTACATATAGTGGTTGTGTTTGTTTTCTTGTATTTTCATTATGTTTGTATGTGTTATTTCATACAGGAAATGTTTTATGTGCTATATTGTAGCTTTTGCATTTTTGTTTTCTTTTGAATCCATGGATCTTATTCTTGCCCATGTCGGTAACTTATTGTTAGCTTTGTTTCAATTAGCCTCTGACATGATCTTGTTCATGTATGTCTGATATGGTTTTATCTTGTTAATCCTTCTTGTTGCATGCTTCCTCTTGTGTCTTTGTTGTTTCATTCTTATATCATATTATGTAGTTTGTAAATCTTGGGTTAATCTTAGTATATTTTTGGGGAATTTCTTCCCTGAATTTTCTCTTAGATATCCTCATTTGACAACCAGGAGAAAAACCAACATGATGATATCTGGTATTACATTCTGAATTGGGCTCTTATCCCAAACGATGTGAGGTCTAATTGGTACATCACATTGGGGAGACCCCCTAGTTGTTGGAAGTACACTCCTATATGTCAGCATATTTTTGGCACTAGAAGGAGGGACAAATGAAAATTTGAGCCCATGGAGCCTTAATTTAGCACAATATCTTTAAATGGATCCATCCCAAATATTTGTCATAGTATTTTGTTATTAAAGCATTGATCTTTCGGTGCCTGCGGAAATATTCTATCACTTGTCATAGTTGAAGTTTGATGGAAAGGGTCGTACAATTTTATTTGGACACATGTGTCAAGTTATTCATTTCTATCACTCTAATGAAATACATTGTAAATATGTTATGGGAATATTGTTCACCCTCACGCTTGAACATCATGTCAAGGATTGGTGCCACACATTACCAGTCACTTACATGTATTTGTTCAAGTAATTCATCCATGAGATCTATCAAACCTTTAACAAGTATGATTGCCTAGATGTGTTTAATAAAATAAATCATAATATATTGAAACTCGAAGAAGCATTACAAGATTTTGTTGCTAGTTTTGTTCATCTTTATTGTGAATTTCCTAAAATGGATTGGGTGAAAAGTTTCAACGATTGGTTTATCTTTCTTTGCAACCATCTCAATCTGAAATGAATCTCAATCCTCATGATAATATGCATGTTATAAATTGGCCAAATATTCTCGCTAATCTTATCATACCAATTTCTATGAGTGAATAAAAGCCTCAACCCTTTGAGGAGGAAATTATCACTTATCAAATTTTGCATCCTCTTGTACCTTCATTACCTAATGATTTTTTTGTCATTAAACATCTAGGTGTTGAAGAGGGTTAAAGGGAAATGAACCAAACTGTTTTAATTCGAAATATCTCATACATGTTGTGGAAATTGGAGAACCAAAAAATCAAGATGATAAAATAGCTCTCCCTATTGATGAGACCCAACTTGAGCTCATGATAAATCTTATCGAATATATTCCTGAATCTCTTTATGGCATGACACCTCATACACATGTTTTCAATGACCTAGTTCCTCTCTCATATTATATCGAAACTACAATCAACTCCACAGAACATAACATTCATGATGATCCTTTAATTCCTTCGTCTGGTACTAGAATGTAGGATTTGAGTCTTGAACATGTTTGGTTGGAATGGATATGTATTGACTTGATTCTTTTATTATTTTGTACTAGGTTATGTTTGATAATTTTGTTACACCAACATTTTCTCCAAATTCATTTTATATTAATCTTGATTCAAAACAGATGCCTAATGGTGTTTTATCATAATTCGAGGATGAAAATATTGAATCTCTTGTGCACGATATTTTCAATATGCAAGCTTCTATATGCAAAGAATAATAACCTACATTCACAAGCTTTTATGAAATTCCTCAAGTCAATCTATCTTCTTTCTTAATCCTTCAATATTCTAATGTGTCAATTTCCCAATTTTATTAAATTGGTGTCTTTAATGATTATCATTATATTGAAATCATATTCACTAACACCTTCAGTGATTTTCTTTTATACCCACCTATTGATCTTAAGAAGCAACCAAAATTTGATGATCAACCTTTTGAATATTTGAGTACTCATCAAGAAGTTGAGGTAGTTCAAATGCTATTGATGGTTATGTTAGGTTCTCACAACCCCGATGAGCTCCATGTACAAGCTCAAATTAGGTTTTCCAGTCACGATTCTTCTCTTGGAAATATCTTTCCCAATAAAGGATAATTTTTGAAAAAATAGTGGGTACATCACCCCTTGTACTTTAATTTGTTTGCTAAAGAGAGTACACGAGCCTTTGTTTGAAATCATTTAGACTCTTTCTTAGTCGGTGTAGATGGTGATCACGTACAAGATGGTGTTGTATTACAGTCGACCCTATGTTGGCCAGAAAAGTTCCTTAAGGAAAGGGTTGAAAGCCTCAACAGATCATGATAAAATAATCAATAGAGGATAATAAATCAAGCATTCCAAAAATATGAATTATCAAACTTGGATTTGGAGACATACCTGAAGGTCCTAAATTTGATGATGTTCTCGTAGGGTCCAAACCCACTGCTTCCTCCAAGATGTGCATTGCAAGTCAATCACATAAGCATATGCATAATATATAATTAAATGTGCATACATATTAATATGTTATATAATCATATATAAACATATAAATAATCATTCATGAGATAAAAACATATCAAGAATAAGACAAGAGCTTCTTTATTGATTAACATGAATAAGTGTAGGAAAGGTATAACCTGATCCAGGAAAAAGACACTGACAAAGCCTTGCTATGGATCCTACCAACCCAATTCACAAAGACAAACTCTCTAATGAGTTAAAGAATATTCTAGATAAGGATGATAAGAATATCTATAAAGAAAACATGGGTATTCTTAAATATTTGGAGTGCAGGAGGCATGGGAAAAAAAGACTGGATCTGGGAGAAATTGGGTATAACGTCTATATCCTTATTATCTTGCTTTAATTAGACATACCCAAGGAGTGTATATAAACCACCTCAAATTGGTTATTTCATTTAGGGCACAAAATTATATAGCTAGGCTCTCAGTAAAACCCTTAAACCTTGCCAGAAAATAGGATTTTATTTTATTTTTTCATATTTTAAAAGGCATACATCGGTATAGTGTTATGGGACCCGCAGATGTATGCGATTTAGTATGCGCATAGTCATGTATGGACTTTGAGATAATGTTTTTTAGTATAAATTCAAGTCTTCATGTGAAAAGGCATTGCCCAAGGCTGTAAAAGACCACTGGGTCTACAAGAGTGATGAATGATCCTATAAAATATGTCCTCTAATGTATGAGGTCATAAGGGGAATATAATGGCCGAAATATATTAAGTATATATAGGGGATTCATCCGAAAACATGGGAGGAGATCACGATATTCCAACCCATTGAATACATGCTGAAGGAGTTAGAAATACAAATCATGTCTAAGGCGGGCATACCTGTTCTCAAAAGTAGTAAAGCATATCCGATAGTCAAGTATAAAGTGGATCCAGAATGTATACATAAGCATAAAAAAAGGAGTTGAACAATGCATAGTAGATAATCAGATCATAACCATGAAAGAGCAAATCGAAGTTATGTCTCAATATCACAAATAGAAAAATTACTAATAAATGATGCTAGAAGAATATTTGATCAATGATGTTGCATAATTGATCCTCATAAAAGTACCAAGTCATATAGGTGGAATAATTGTACTACGTAAGCTCGGGTGCCAAAATATAAGATGTTTTTTTTTTAATATTGTAACATATAAAGGTGAGAGGTGTCACTAGAAGAAAAATGAATGAGTTTTCATGTGAACCAATATGCTGACACAAACAGAGGTCTTCACCAACCGCACATGGTACATTTATGCACTATGGGGATAAATGAGCTGAAGTCAGCCATGTGAGAAACAATTTGATTAGATGTCATTGATGTATACCATTAACAAACACGAGACAACTCACCAATATTTATAATGAGTTTTAAGGTACCCGAATACATTCTAACAAGTGTGAATAGATGTTTTGAAGTTGAATACTTGAAGAATATATCAATAAAGAGACATTTATATATTCCTACTATCAATAGAGATGGAGTCTCCCACTAATGACTGCAAACCCTAAGGTACTGAAAATGGAAAGTAGACCTTATTCCCAGAGAAATGAGTTGGATTCTATGGGAAAATATCCTCTAGAAGGAAGGAATTAATGCATCCCATATAAACTAGCGCAAGTGTTACCCATGGGCCAATAATTTGGAATAAATCAGAGAACGAGAGATGAAGTAACCATTCCTAAGTACATTTATGATGTACACAAGATGTATTTGGTGCACGATATAAATCCTTTGAACCAAGAAATAATGAAAGTTGATACAAAGGCTAGGAATCCACCAATAGGGTCAAATGGAAACCAAGGTACATCACGAATCCCAATGTGTGATAATGTAAGTTGACATCAAACACAAGGGAAACCACTCAGTTAAAGACCCATAATTTTGATCGATGTTGAGCACAAGGTAACCTATCAATTATGTAAATAGGGCTAGGGTGAAACTCTAGGTCTACTCGCAAAGAATTTTTTCAAATTCAATAAGGGCAGACCCGTTAGTAAGAAGTCAATGGGGACCTCCTTAACTAGCACGATTAAAGGATCATTTTTCTGATGTGATACTAAGAATAAATTGAAGGACTGGGTATGGCCGACAAAAATGAGTCAAGAGACACCGCAGAATGATCGACAACATGTTTACTTCCCTTTAACAAAAGCATGACTTGATGTGACTTTATGGAAACATAAAATAACTTTGTATTGAAGTCTGCAATGTAGGCGGCATTAACAAAATCTCTGTATGATTATAAGAGATAACCAACAAGAGGAGGATTGTCTCACGAACAAGGTTATGGATTCCCTAAAGTCAAACTATGTCCCATATTGATGGAGGAAAGACTTATTTTAAGTCCTTTTTCAAGGGTGATGTTATCACTCAGAAAAAAATGAAACATCATTTGACATAGTCTTACAGGTTCATGTGTCAAAGTTACGGTCATAGAATTCATTTTTCATTACTTGGTTAAAAAAATTTCAAATTTTTCCTATTATCTTATCCTAAGGTCCAAACCCACCACCATTCAATTCTTTTCATGTCACATCAGTAATTATTTCCTGACATATTTCATTTCCTAAGAATACAACTCTGAAAAGGTATTTTTAGCCAAGAATCCCTACTTTCGTAGAGAATTACACCAAAAAATGTACTTTTTGCTACGAAACTGCTAATGCTTTCATAACAAAACTACCCAGAAAGACACTAAGTACGCTAGGAAAGGAGGTATTCCTCTCTGTATTTTCAAAACATCTACTAGGTGTCATTCAATGATTGAAAGGGTTAGGATAGATGCCATTCGAGTCACTTAGGGTTAAATCAAGGTACAATGGTCATGGCTGAAGTCATTATTACCATTTTAATTATGTATGAGTCATAATTATGCCATGAGTTGTCATCGAACTTTAAAATCTTTCCTAATTGAGTCATTTGTCATTCTCCACTCCCTCTTTGCATGTTATTGAGCTCTGGAGAGCTATTTCACTAGGACGAAGCTGTGGTTGGAATTTTCAAAGGTTTGCAGGTGTCACTGATCAGGCGAGGTAAAGAAGACATAAAAGTAACATGGATGCAAAGAGGAAGAGCAACAAAGGTGGCCACTATCTTAGATATGAGCCATTAGACATGAACCTGATAAATCAATACCCAACAGCTTCATAATTTTTCAGAAGAACAGGGTGTTGTAATTTTTCCAAATATTGCAAGGATGCCATGTACAGGTTTCTAAATATTTTACCCTAAATTTCAATGGGACAACTACAAAAGTGGGAATTCTGAACCTCACTATAGCTCAAGAGACTATTGCAACAAAAAAAATAATTCCAAGAGGAGAAGAACAATGGTTCAAAGGTTTAAAATTCAACATGTAGGAATGTAAAGAATTTATCAAGCTAGAACATAGTGAGGTTGACCTTAAAAATGCCATTCCAAGGAGCTACATGAAAGATAATTTCTCAACGCTACTGCTTATCATTCATAAATACTTCACTTGTGAGGGGAGGTATCATAAGGTTTATTATTACCACTTCAAGCTTCTGCTATATTTTGTTGGTAAGAAAAATGGCAGATAAAGTTCAAGGTAAATCTGAAGGAAGTGAAACCTCACTTGTTCATCATGGTTTAATAAAGTTTCTAGTTTTAGATGAGTTAGAAAACCTAGGCAGATATTGGTCTTCTTTTCTATTTGTCAGTGGTTTTGAAGTGGATCCTATCACCCCTAAAAGAACTCCTAAAAATAGAGGTATAACATCACCTTCAGTGGCAGGAACAAAGTGAACCAATAGGGGCAAAGAAAAGTGGACTAGTAATCATGGAAACAGAGAAATTGCATAAACTTGATACAATTGTTTTTTTACCTGCAAAACAAAAGTAAACTATGAGAAAACCTACAAAACAAGATCCAACTGTGAGTAAAAATGGTAGAAAAAGGATTAAAAGAAGCCAAATAGTGGCTAAGGGAAATTTAGAAGACATTCTGCATGTTATTGATATTGAAGAGACTCCCATAGTCCAAGCTGAGGATATAGATGAGGGAGGAAAGAAGCTCAAGAAAGTTAAATCAACAAAAGAAGTTAGAGTTTGAAGGTGAGGATGCAGGTTTTAAGTTTTAGGTTAGGAAACCCATGACAAGACATGATAGAAAACTCTTGGAAAATAGTAAAGAAGTTCAGAAATTCATTGAAACTACCCAGCCATTACCAAGAATTATTGGCCCTTCATCACCTGCAAAAGAAGAATCAGTCATCAAGAAAAAGAAAGGAAAGGAGAAAGTTATTGAAAAAATAGAATTTGAGGTTCTTGAGGACTAGTTGAAGATAGAAAATCATGAAATACAACTCTTGAAGAAAGAGGCAAGGAAAAATAATTTCCAAAAATTCCAATTTGAGAAATTGAAAGAGATTTGGGAAGAGCAGGTTGATAGTGTGTCAATGACCTTAGATGATACAGATCAATTAATCAAATGGACTATGCCATTGAGGAAAAAGGTGAAGCATGTTATAATAATGAACCTACACTTGAAATATAGCAACAGAAAATTGAAGGACCAAGTCAAAGACCTCCAAGAGCAGTTAGAATTGATCCATGAGGAGTTGGAGAAGAAGGGTTTAAAGATGACTATAGTTGAGGAACCCATAACTTAACTCATCATTAATGAAGAAGAAACACCTCAAGGCGCTTAAGTTGAGTTTGATTATTTTTTAAGAGGTTAATGGCATGTTGAAAACCAAGTTTATACAGTTGGAAGGTACCTTTTTGAAACAAGGTCAAAATATGGAAATTACATAGTTTTCCATAGTTTCGTAGCATTTCTTGGGCTTGAAGCCATGAAAATGCTACGAAAATTTCTGTAGCTTTAATTTTTCCTTTAAAAACAATTTTTGTAGCTTTCAAGAGGGGATAATGGTGATTATGAAGTGTCATGACATGATGGACACCATGCAAGAGCAAAGAAGAAGAAATTTTGAGTGAAGAAGTCATTTTTTGGACGCTACGAAAGCATGCTATGAAACTTCCCTATTTTTGTAGCGAGTTGTCTTTGAAGGTTTATGATAATTTCAAAAACATTTTTGGATAAGTAGACACATAGAACAGGTCTAGGGACCTTGCCGAAAAATATTTGTCTTGAAGATCATGAAATGGAGACAACTCATCAGCTGAAGCCTTCATTGAAGATATGGTCCTGTTTTCCTGAAAAATGGGGTTTTCTTCCATATGTTGAGGAGGATATTTAAGATGTCAACTGCTGACGAGATATTTCATAGCTTATTCGAACATCTGAAGCATTAGTTGTCAGATATGTAACTGTTTTAAGAGATAAGGTAGTTTGATGTAATAAATAGGAGTTTGAGTCCAATTAGGAAAAGGACTGTTTTAGAGTATAGCTGTCATTTTCTAATTAAAAGACATGTTTTTCTATTATGTTAGGTGTCATTAGAATAATTCGATGAATCTAGCCAAGAGGCAAATCATATCTGATGTAAGAAGGTCTATTTGAAGGTAGATTATCGAATTTGTAAAGGGTTGGATATTTTTTGCACTACTGCTGCTTTATGTAATTTGACTTATATCAATAATACAAAGGACATCTTCTTGACAGACCTAAGGTTCCCATGGAGTTTTTAATGCATTTATGATCTATATTTTTTATGTGAATCACTTGCAGTATATTTCATATTTATTACTCAAAATTCATATGTTTATGCTCTGGCTTCCTTTATTGATGAAATGACTATGTTGCCCTATGTTCTATATGTGGTTTTCCTTTGTTAAAAATCATTATCTACCTCAGCTTCCATGTCAATAAACCTTGCCATTGAATCTACTAATTTGTTGAATCAATAAGCCCAATGGTTGTAGACCTGAATTCTTTCCAACCTACATACATCAAAATCAAGTTACTTTTCAAGTAGAGTTAGCCATCTAGTTTCATCATTTTCTAATATCATAAAAACCTTTGAGAGAGCCCTCTAAAACTGAAGAGGCTAAGATTTAGTCACAAGCTAGTTTGAAATAGTTACATAGAGTTGTCTGATTAGTAGCCAATCATGTAAGATTTGGTGATAACATTTTGGTGCGTCTGCTAGGAGCCTGAATATATACTTTTCCCAAAATTTTGAAGCTAAAATTCTGAAGGTAGCAGGAGCTCAGAAATCTATTCAAGGCTGCATCTACCTTGGTGACTCCATTCAAAATTCATATGATCAAAGGTGCCTTCTAAAAGGAGATACACGAGGAGTAATCCTGACCCAGATCCACCTACAATTGTGGACAATCCAAACACCATCTCCGGAGGCATTCAAGGCTTTTCTACAATAGCAGGTACTCAATAACATACAAAATCCTTGTCCTCTGAAGTTTTAAGAAGTTCTGAAGATAAAAATTTTGATAATAAAATTTAGGAAGCCTTGTTTAGGTCTGAAAGTGAAAAAGAATTGACTAAATTTTCTTAGACCTACATAGAAGAGGTATTGATATCTCAGCCTTAGTGACACAAAAATATAAAGAAGAGTTTTGGGAGGCAGTCACTTCAGGGTTGTTGTTAGAGAGAGAATATCTGGATAGGTTGAAGGAACTAGACCCATTTGAAATTTTATTAAGAATTAAAAATGATGTCCATCTACCTAATTGGAGTTAAATTGTGATTGGACAACAAATACCAACTAGCCCTCCTCCTAACAGTTCCTCTTCCTCTACTATTGTTTTCCCTAAAACTACCACAGTTCTAGTCATCATGGAAAGAAATGTGCCACCTCCACGTGCTACTGCACCTTCTAGGTATGCCCCTCTTGTTATTCTAGCTATCCTAAATGCCCTTCCTAGCAAATATTCTACTAGAATCAAAACATGGGGAAGTTATGAAGATATTACAGTTGAAGAGCATGTAGACCAATTTAATGACTTCATAGACAGGGAGGAGGTTGACCATGAAGATGTCAAGATGAGATTGTTTGCTCAGAGCTTTACTCGTGAAGTTAGGAAGTGATTCAAATCCCTTGATGTAGGAAGCATACATAATTGGAATGAATTTAAAGATAGCTTCTTGAGATAGTGGGGAAATAGAATCAACCCTGTACAAGCCCTCACTCAGTATAATAGTTTGAAGAGAGTTGTTGATGAAACTGTTAAAAAATTTTCAAAGAGATTTAACAAAGTTTATGACTCTATTCCTACCCATCTAAAGCCTCCTCCAAGAGCAACTCAGCTGAGATATGCTGAAGCATTTTATTATAAATTTTCTATCTTGCTAAGAGAAAGAGAATCCCCTTCACTTGCTGAAATGAACAATGATGAAGTGAAGGTGGAGGTCAATATGATAGCAGCAAAAAAGTCCAAGATGGGAAAGAATAAATTAAAAGAAGAATATAAGCCTTCCACCTCAGAGGATAAATTTGACTCCATGTTGAAGAAAATGGAAAAACTGATGGACATGCTTTCCCTTGGGAATGCCTCTACTCCTCCCGCACAACATGAACCTTAGTTTAGAAATCCTCAGTTCATAAGACCTCATAACTAGCAGAGACCGAGGGAAAATAGAAATCAGCCACCTTACCCTCAAGTAAGGCCTCCTTTTTAGCAGAACTTAGTTGATGAAGAAGCTCAACCTGAAATATAAGAAGACTCAATTCATTGCATAGATGAAAACATGTCAGGAATGTTTTTGACTGAGGAACATGATGAGTTAGATCATGAATTAAACACGAGTGAGGAACCATCTAATTATCTTAAAGGATATCAACATGCAATATTTGATATGTAGAAACAATACAACCTTCGAAACAAAAATGTTCCAATTACTGCAAAAGAAACATAACCCAAGAAAGATGCCCCTAAAGCTGTTGAGGTTAGGAAAGATACACCACCTTCTCCTCCTCTCAAAGAAACTAAAAAATATACTTTTGTTTTCAGTTTGGAGAGTGAGATCTCTAACATTAAAATCCTAGTAAATTTTGGAGAAATTCTTAAAGTGAATGAATACAAAATTACGATTGTAAAAATGCTAAATTCCCAACTAGAAGCTGCTGATATCTTAAATGTTCAAGAAGATCATCCAACCATATACTTGGGTCCAAGATTAGAGGATGAGAAGAATGAAGAGGTGCCTCCTTTTTATGTTGGCCTTAGTATTCATGACATGACATTGCATAATTCCATGTTGGATTCAGGGGCCTCTCACAATCTTATGCCTGATCATGGAAAGGATGGGGTTGGAAATTACTAGACCATATAAGGATTTTTTTTCCTTTGATTCAAAAAGAGTTCAGTGCGTTGGTTTAATAAAATATGTTGTTTTTTGTCTCACACAAGTCCTTGCCAAGACAATGGTCATGGAAATTATGGTAGAACACATTCCACCTAAATTTTTCATGCTATTATCAAGGTCATGGGTAGCGAAGATCAAGGGTACAATGCAAATGGACCTAACTTATGCCACCATTCATATTTTTGGTGAGCAAAGGAGACTATACAGAGAAACAAGTATGGATTACATGGTAAGTAGTAAAGATAAACCTTAGAATTTTCCAATATATGTTGTTGATACTGAATTAGAATTTTCTATTCTCTTCAATGAATTGAATGATGAAGCAGAAGATGAAAAGAAAGCAGAGAATTAGAAAACTAAAATTCAGGAAACATAAAATCAGTAGACAGAAAATTAGAAAATCAATGAAGAGAAGGAAGAAGGTTGGTGGTTGTTACACTTTAATGGATCAACAAGAACACAGGGTGTTGGAGCAGGAAATTGGATCACAATTCCAGAGGATGAAAGTAAGTTCTTTTCTTACAAACTGAATGTTGATTGCACAAATAACATGGCTAAGTATGAATATTTATATTTTGGCTTAGAAATTTTGAAAAGAATGGGTGCCCAAATGATTTATGTTTGATTCTGAATTAGTTATTAAGAAATTTGAGGGTGTATATCAAACTAAGGATGTGAGAATCAGGGCATACAGAAATTTGATCATGGAGATGTTAGAGAATTTCCAAGAATATTCATTTATTGTGAAGACTAGAGACAAAAACTTAGTAGCTGACTCCCTAGCTGTCTCTGCAAGTCTACCTACCATTCCTCTGCATTCCAATGAAATATATGAGGTCGAATTTTGTCATAGACCTACTATCCCTGACAATATTATCCATTGGAATTTTTTTGAGGATGATCAGCAAGTCAAAAAATTTATAGAACTGAAAGAGGAGTTCGAAAGTACACAAGTAGATAAGCAAAATATGATCACTGCAATAGAGGGAAATTTTGAAGTGTTACAACTGAAGAATAACTCTATAACCAAAGGTCTCATA
The DNA here is from genome assembly GCA_034641835.2 of Pinus albicaulis. Classification (NCBI taxonomy): domain Eukaryota; kingdom Viridiplantae; phylum Streptophyta; class Pinopsida; order Pinales; family Pinaceae; genus Pinus; species Pinus albicaulis. The sequence continues at coordinate 658,807,163 of CM076583.1, read as the reverse complement.
CCTCTTGAGATTATTTTTGATCAGAATTATGTGTTCAAGTCTCCTAGGATACAAGCTGATGATGATGAAGTAGAGAGTTGTAACCTTGGTACAGTGACAATGCCTAAAATGATTAAGCTTTAAAAGTTTCTTTCAGTTGACATGAAACATAAATATATTGAGATAATGGAAAGGTTCATAGATGTATTTGCATGGATTTATGTTGATTTAAAGAAGTATGACCCTACTATCAATCAACATACCATTCCTATTAAAGAAAATGAAAACCCTTTCAAGCAGAAGCTGAGGAGGATTAATCCAATTCTTATGCCTTTGATTGAGAATGAAATCAAGAATTTCTTTGATGCCAAAATAATTGTTTCAATCAGATTGTCAAAGTGGCTTGCAAACTTGGTTCCAGTAAGAAAGAAGAGTGGAGAAATCAGAATCTGCATTGATTTTATAAACTTAAACAAGGCCTCTCTGAAGGATAACTACCCTCTCCCAAAGATGGGCCAAATTTTGTAGAATATTGTTGGTTCCCAAAGGATGTCTATGCTTGATGTTTTTTCAGGGTACAATAAGATACTTCTGCGTCCATCAAATCAGGAGAAAACAACCTTTAACGCACCATGGGGCACATTCAGGTATGCCAAGATGCCTTTTGGTATGATGAATGCAGGAGATACCTTTCAAAGAGAAATGGACATTGATTTTTCTAAGGAGAAGTACAATATGGTGGTTATCTATCTGGATGACATAACATTTTTCCCAAGGAGAGAAGAAGATCACTTGAGGCACCTAGAAAATATTTTTCTGAAGTGTAGAAGGTTTGGAATTTCTCTCACTCCCACAAAAATAATTTTTTCTCTGACTTCAGTTAAGTTACTTGGGCATATTATTTCTAAATATGGGATTAATATTGATCCAAACAGGGTCAATGCAATTTAGAAAGTGGATCTACCTAGAAGCAGAAAGGAAATTCAGTCTTTCCTTGGATTGGTAAATTTTGTGAGGAGGTTTATTCCTAATTTTGCTGAGATTGTAAAATACATAACTAAGATGCTGCAAAAGGGAGCTGAAATCAATTGGACGGTAGAAGAAAAGCACTCATTTGAGGAGATCAAGAAGGCACTCACTCAAGCACCAGTGTTGATCAGCCCAGATTTTTCAAAAGAATTTCTGGTTCTTACATTTTCATCAGAAAATACAATTGTTGGAGCTTTTCTACATAAAGGAAAACAAGTTACTGAGCATCCCATTTCATTTTTTAGTATGAAATTATCTAATTCAGAGCTAAAGTACAACATCTTATAAAAGCAAGCCTATGCCTTGGTTAAAGCTAGTAAGGATTTCAGAATTTACATTCTTCATTCTCATGTCATAGCTTTTGTTCCTAATGATGTTGTGAAGGACATCGTAGCTCAAGTTGATCCTAATGGTAAGAGAGGGAAGTGGATATATAACTTGATGGAATATGATATATATATCAGACCCAAAAAATTGGTCAAAGGTCAAGGCCTAGAAAAGCTGATGGCATAGTCAAATTTTGACTCTCTTGATATGAATTTAATTGAAGAAATTTTAGAATTACCAGATGAAGATGAAGAGTTGATTCCCATTGAAGAGAAGTACATCATTTTTTACTAGTACAAAGATATTTTTTTTGTCTTACATCATCATAAAGCGCCTGTTGAGTTGAAAAATTCCAAGGCAAGGTTTGTGAAGTTAAAGTCTTTGAGGTACTGCATTATTGATCAAAATATGTATTGGAAAGATACTGATGTTATTATTTTGAATTTTTTGCTGGAAGAGGAGGCGGAAAAAGTGATTGAGGAGTTTCATAAATGATATTGTGGAGGTCATCATTATTGGAAGGCTACAACAAATAATATTCTCAGAGCGGGGAATTATTGGCCTACTATGTTTAAATATGTCTACAAAAAGATTGATGTCTGCCATGAATGCCAGATTTTTGATGGTAAGAAGAATCTTGTTCCTTTACCCTTGATGCCTATCTATGTTGAATTTAGCAGTGGGGGCTATATTTTATTGGTGATATTCATCCATCATCTTCAGGTCAGGATCGTTGGATTCTGACAGCAACTGATTATTTCACCAAGTGGATTGAAGCAATCCCAGCTAAGCAAGTAAATGATTCAGTTATCATTTCATTTTTGGAAAATAATATATTTTCTAGGTTTGCTTTCCCTATGAATATCATCAACGATAATGCACATGAATTAAAATCTAAGAAGATGATAAGTTTTTGTCTTCAATATCACATTACACTTGGGCATTCTACTGCATATTATCCACAAGGTAATGGTCTTGCTGAATCTTCTAACAAGAGAATTATGAGTATTATTAACAAGGTTTTCTAGGAAAATAATAATTCATGGCATTTGAAACTGAAGTATGCTCTGTGGACTGATAGAGTGTGCATAAAGAGATCAATTGGAACTTCACCTTATGATTTGGTATATGGAGCTCAAGAATTTTTTCCTACATCCTTGGGAGAGCCTGTCATGAAGCTGCTGCAAGGATTGGAGGAGGAGAAAAATGAAATTCAAAGTAGAATAAATCATTTGATAGCCTTATAGGAGAAAAGGGAGGAATTCTATAACAATAGTCAACAATCTCAAAACAGAATCAAGAAGACATTTGACAGGAAGATCAAGGAGGAAAAATTTCAAATCCAAGATGTGGTTTTGAAATGGGAGGCCATGATTGAAGGAAAGGGGAAACATGGTAAGTTTTAGAATATTTGGAAAGCTCCATTTAGAGTATTTTCTTTCCATTGAAGAAACACTTACATTCTGCAGGAGATGGATGGACAACCTTGTGCTGGAGGACCTGTCAATGGTAGGTTTTTGAAGCAATATTTCTATGAAGTCTTGTTGATCTTTCATTCCACTGTATATATTCCATTTTTATATGTTTTTCTACTAATAAAGACAAGTTTATCATCAAGCTTGAGCCTGAGGTGAAGGCCATTAGAGTTTGAAGGAAAGCTTGGAAAATTTCAGAGTTTTTGTTTTCAAGAAGATGGATAGCACAGGAGCTATAGGTTCTTTGGTGTACAATAGGGGCACACCATCCCAGGTGGAGCCAATATTATCACTCAAAAAAAAATGAATCGTCATTTGACATAGTATTAGAGGTTCATATGTCAAAGGCATGGTCATAGAATTCATTTTCATTACCTAGATAAAGAAAAATTCAAATTTTTCTTATTGTCTTATCCTAAGGTCCAAACCCACCCCATTCAAGTCCTTTCATGTCACATCAGTCATTATTTCTCGAAATATTTCACTTCCCAAGAATACAACTCCGAAAACTTCATTTTAGCCAACAATCCCTACTTTCGTAGCGAATTACACAGAAAAAACACAATTTTCGCTACGAAACTGCTAATACTTTCATAGCAAAACAACCCATAAATACACTAAGTATGCTAGGAAAGGAGGTGATCCTGTCTGTCTTTTCAAAACAACTACTAAGTGTCAGTCAATGATTGAAAGGGTTAGGATATATTCCATTCGAGTTAGTTAGGTTTAAATCAAGGTACAATGGTCATGGCTGAAGTCGTTATTACCATTTTAAGTATGTATGAGTCATAATTATGCCATGAGTTGTCATTGAACATTAAAATCTTTCCCAATTGAGTCATTTTTCATTATCCACACCCTCTTTGCATGTTATTGAGGTTTAGAGAGCTATTTCACAAAGCCCAAGCCGTGGTTGGAATTCTCAAAGGTTTCTAGGTATCACTAATCAAGCGAGGCAGAGAAGACATAAAAGTACCATGGCTACAAAGAGGAAGACCAAAAAAGGTGGCCATGAGCCATCAGACATGAACCTGATAAATTAAGACCCAATTTCTTCAGAATTTTTCAAAAGAACAGGGTGTTTTCATTTTTTCCAAAGATTGCAAGGATTCCATGTCCGTGTTTCTAAAGAGTTTTCTCTAAATTTTAATGGGACAATTGCAAAAGTGGGAATTCTGAACCTCACTATAACTCCAGAGACTATTGCAGCAGCAACATGAAATCCAAGAGGAGAAGAACAATGGTTCAATGGCTTCAAATTCAACATGTAGGAATGTAAAGAATTTATCAAGCTAGAACATAGTGAGGTTGACCTTAAAAATGCCATTCCAAGGAGCTACATGAAAGTTAATTTCTCAAAGCTACTGCTTATCATTCATAAATACTTCACTTGTGAAGGGAGGTATCATAAGGTTTATTCTTACCACTTTAAGCTTCTACTACATTTTGTTGGTAAGAAATCTCTTGATCTACCTTTTTACTTATACAGAAGCTTAGCAAAAATTGCAGATAAAGTTCAAGCTAAATCTGAAGGAAGTGAAACCTCACTTTTTCATCATGGTTTAATAAAGTTGTTGGTTTTAGATGAGTTAAGAAACCTAGGCAGCGATTGGTCTTCTTTCCTGTTTGTCAATGGTTTTGAAGTGAATTGCATCACCCCTAAAAGAACTCCTAAACCTAGAGGTATAACATCACCTTCAGTGGTAGAACAAAGTGAACCAGTAGGGGCAGAGAAAAATGAACCAGTGATCATGGAAATAGAGCAATTTCATAAACTTGATACACCTGTTGTTTTACCTGCAAAACAAAAGTAAACTATGAGAAAACTTGCAAAACAAGAGCCAACTATGAGTAAACATGGCATAAAAAGGATTAAAAGAAGCCAAATAGTGGCTAAGGGAAATTTAGAAGACATTCTGCATGTTATTGATATTGAAGAGACTCCCATAGTCCAAGCTGAGGATATAAATGAGGGAGGGAAGAAGCTCAAGAAAGCTAAATCAACAAAAGATGTTAGAGTTTGAAGGTGAGGATGCGGGTTTTATGTTTCAGGTTAGGAAACCCATGACAAGACATGTTAGAAAGCTCTTGGAAAATAGTAAAGAAGTTCAGAAATTCATTGAAACTACCCAACCATTACCAAGAATTATTGACCTTTCATCACCTGCAAAAAGAAGAATTAGTCATCAAGAAAAAGAAAGGAAAGGAGAAAATTATTGAAAAAATAGAGTTTGAGGTTCTTCAAGAGTCGTTGAAGTTAGCAAATCATGAAATAGAAGTCTTGAAGAAAAAGGCAAAGAAATATAATTTCCAAAAAGTCCAGTTTGAGAAAATGAAAGAGATTTTAGAAGAGCAGGTTGATAGTGTGTCAAAGACCTTAGATGATATGCAACAATTAATCAAATGGACTATGCCATTGAGGAAAGAGTTTAAGCATGTTAGAATAATGAACCTACACTTCAAATCTAGCAACAGAAAACTAAAGGACCAAGTCAAAGACCTCCAAGAGCAGTTAGAATTTATCCACGAGGAGCTGGAGAAGAAAGGTTTAAAGGTGACTATAGTTGAGGAACCTGTTAGTCATCAATAATTTTTGCTATTTTGTAGATGACTAAATGCTTGTCATATATTTCTAAAAACAATATTCATGAATATTGTGAGTTTTAGGAATCTCACTACCTTCATTATCCTTAAGATAAATTTTCACTATTTCACTATTCTATCATGTCATTATCAGATTACCACTCCTATAATATCCTTCGTGGACTCATGCCACTCATATTCATCCTATTTTCCCACCTATGACCATAGCACTTTGTTTTTCCTTTGTCCTCACCCCTCCACTTTCCCTCTAAGATTACCAAATAACCTATTCCTTCTTATTCTCACCAGATGCCTCAAGCATTGATGATCTCAAAGTTGTCTCTGTAGGCTCTTTAGATAAATAAGGTACACTGGATTTTGGATCTTCAATACATCAAATTGTCAAAAACTCTTTTTTTCATACTTGAAGACCCTAAGACAAGATTTTAGCCAAGGACCAAGTCAAAAGAGCCTCCCACTAGGTCATTAGGGTTTCATAGGTTATAGGGTTATCTTTGGTGTTCTAAATCACTATTTTTCATGTGCTAAGAAGATGAATCTAATGTGAAAGAAAGTCAACAACTGTTTGTCCAAGATAGATCAAAAGAATCTACAAGGTAGACCTCCTTAATCAAGTACAAATTATGCAAAGGAAAATTGTTCATTTTGGCATTTCTACAGTAGTGTCAAGGTGGCTATCAGCAGAAAAAATTGGTAAGGTAAGAGGCCTACTCCTCATTAGAATATATACATAAGAAAATGGAAGAGGAAGCAGCCCATGTTCAGGAAAAATCAGGGTTCCTAACACTAATTGGGCTAGAATTATTCCAAGCAAGGATTAAATGCATCAAATCACAAGGTTATATGCACACCAGTACAACTTAGCATGAATTGAAGATTTTTTGAAATCATAGATGGGAAAGGGAAAAAGGTGAGGTGAACTAAACATAAATCAATGAACTTGAAAGGGCTATAGATAACTTAGAATACAAAACTGATGATTCTTCTCTAATAGCCCAAAAACCTAAGGTTTTGGAAAGATAGGAAAAGAAGGTGAAATGAAGATGATGAGCCTCCATGATGACAGCATGCAGAAGGTTTGAAGAGGTTGTTGGTAGGAGACTTCTAGGGTTTTCCAATGTAAAGTGTTTCACTACCTCAAAGGGAGAGAATGCAAAGAGTATACGTATAAGGAAGGTCAGGCTCCCATTTTTAGTCATTTACCCTTAATGATCAAAGGAATAAACACATAGGATTAATTTTCAAAATAAAAAACCAAACTGATCATGAGGTTACTATTATGTGACTGAAAGTGTGAAATTCCAAGAATGTCAGGAAAGGCAGAATCAGTATGTCATGGCACCTACAAAAATCAGAAGTGGCCTAACAAGGAGATAGCATACATGATTATGAAAGTTGTAGTGCTTGTCAAAAATGGATTTATCATGCTCCAAAGATCAGAGGGAAGAGAGTCACTTCAAATTTTTCATGGCACTTATTTACTAAATTTGGTTGAAAGGCATGAACAAGCCAAAACACAGTGAATCATGTAACTCAAACAGGCATCTGCAAAACATGTTTTAAAGGCATCAATAGGACAAAGGGAGTCATATTTCACCCTTTCAGAAAACTAAAAAGCAGCAAAGAAAAATGGTTAGGAGGAAAAGGGACCATTTTTATGTTTTTAAGTCACCTATTGCAAAAGGTAAAAAGGAATATCAGTGAAATGACAAAGAGACTAAATAACATTAGAAAGTAGGTATACAAGGTTTAATTATATTTTCCTAAGACTATAATGAATCATTCTATTTTTTCACTCAGCTCATTAGGCACATGAAAAGGAGTAAAAAAGGCCTTCAAGGAGAAATTTATGAGTTTCAGTCAAAAATCGAGCAAGGTTACTTGGTGCTACGCTTTGGTGCAGGTGCTATTCTTACAAAACCCGATGATGCGCTTAAGGGAGTTTTCATAATTTAATTTTACACTATGTTGTGCTTACAAGGGAACACGCTGCGCTTATAGGTGGGCACTACTTGTTCAACCAGAATCTCCCGAAAGGCAGGGTATTGTGTAGCACTACACCCAGAAGGAGGCTCGACAGGCCCAAAACCCGTTCATCGTTGCACTTAAGGAGCTCGACATGCTTGCACATGGGTAGCACTGGACTTAGAGAGGCTTGACTGGCCTAGAACTTTCCCAATGCTACACATAGGATAATGGAAGACCTGCACATAGGCAGAGCATTGCGCTTAGCACAGAGGTGACCTTCCAGTGCATTCAAGCACTGTTCCTAGAGCATAAGCCCTCTTTCACCTGCAAAATTGCCAAAATCACAAGGGAGAACCTCTAAAGCTGCATCCAAGGACCTGCAAAGGAGTAAAAAATTGGTAGGTGCATGTTTTCCCTATCCTCCAAGTGATTTTTATGATTTAATGGTTAAAGGAAATTGACTAAACCCTAGTCACTGGAAACCCTAGGTCCTCATGATAAACAATTTCTTTTGACCTCCAAGAAAAAAATGATCAGTAAAAAGAGGTGTCAATTAGGATAATTGCAATCAGTTCAAGGTAAACCTTCATCAAATCTCAAGGAAAGTTAGTCATAAATCCATACCTTCATCTCATTCATTTAGAAGAACTTCCCTCACCATCTTTTCATTTCACTCCTCCTACCAAGTTTCACAAGAACGCCTAAGTTTGTCTAAAGGCAGCCCTAGTCACCATGTGCGGAGAAGAAGGGAGTGTCAGTAGTGAAGGGGGTAAAGTACCTATGAGGAAAAATTAAAAGGGTGGGAAGGTTAACATATTTGAGCCCCAAGACACTGTGGAGATTACTACCTCTCCCATGATTCTCACATGTTTTAAGAATGTAGGGTGTTTTCAGTTTTTGAAAAGGTCTAACAAGTGCTAAGTCACCCTGAGCTCACTAGGTTGTTTGTCCTCAACATGCACAATAAAAAAGTAAATATTGCAGGGATATACTTTGAGCTATCATCAGATACCATTTTCCATGCTACTAGACTTCCTGATGTTGGTGAGAAATGGTTTAAAAGGGTAAAGTTGGACATGAGCTGCTATGAGCCATTCCTCAAGCCTAGGTACAAAGAAGGTTGCAAGACTATTTTCCCTTTCTCACACTTATTAGAGAGGTATTCACCCTTAGTTAAGGTCATCATGAAATATTTTACATGTGAGGGGAGATACTCTAGGCTCTACTCCTACCATATCAGATTACTCATGCATTTTACCAGGGTTAAAATGATTCAGTTGACTTATTACTTGTGTAGGAGAATTGACAAGATGTCTTTTGTTGTCCGAAGGAGGAGTTATTCTCAGAAAATACATAGTTTGTTCCACCACTCCTCTATCAAGATGGTGGTGCTACATCATCTGGAGCAAAAAGGCATACCTTGTGAGGTGTTCATAGCTCATGAAGTATTCACAAGCCCCCAGCCACATCACCAACCAAATTTACCCCCATCATATTATTCCCCTCCCTCCACTCCTCAATCACCTCCTACTAGCCGTGACTCATCATCTACCCAAGTATCCTCTCCTCAAGAAAACCTCTCTTCCCCATCCTCTCCTAATGCATCATATCAATAAGAAAGTGGTAGTGAACAAGCAAGTGAAAATGAAGGTGAGGGTGACAATGAGTCAAACCAAAATTAAAATAAAGGTGATGATGAGTTAAGCCCACAAGAAGCAGAAAACATGGAAACATAGGGGGATGGTGATAGTGAATAAAATGAGGAATTTGACAGTGAGAATGAATTGAGCAGTGATGAAGAAGAGGTCAGCAATGAAACATAGGACATGGAGGTAGATGATAATGATAAAAATTTAAGTGATGAAGAAAGCAGCAATCACACTAAAAATATTGAAGAAGAGGAGGAAGAACACAACATGGACACCAATGAGACCAACATCAGTGAGCAAGTGGGAAGTCATGACAGTCATGACAAGAGTCATGAAAATCATGAAGGAAACAAATAAAATGAAGAGGTTGATAGTGAAAATTAAGGTCGCAGCAATGATGAGGCAAGCAGCTATAATGATGAAGAAAATGAAAGTACACAAGTCAGTGAAAAGGCCAGCAGTAAGACTAATGTTCAAGGTAAAGAGGTAAGCAACAGTCAAGGTGATGAAGAGGGAGGCATGGAAACAAATGATGGCACCTATGATTAAAACACTAAGGTAATCACAATTAAACCTCTTCCATTGACATACCATAGGGGGGAAAGGCATGTGTTTGCTACCTCAAAAAGGCAAGGAACCATGCCTTCCACTTCTACCAAACAGCTAGATAAAGGAAAACAAAAGGTGAAGAGAGGTAAGAAAGGTAAGAGGGAGCTTAAACAAGGATTTGGCATCATTGATCTAGAAAGTGAAAATGAAGACAAGGAGAGGGCCACTAGCATACTTCTCCAAAGCAAGGATGCAAAAACTAAGGATCTAGAAAGATACCTTGGTATGGAAATGTATAACATTGAGTATTACAAGAATAAAAACAAGCAGCTGAAGAAGGTGAAGAGGGACCTTGACATCCAAAAGAAAATGACCAAGCACTATTCATTGGAAAATCAAATTGTGTAGGCTAAACTCAAAAAGGCCCATGCCAGGCTACAGGAACTCAAAAAGAAAAAAGACCAAGAAAAACTTGGAATCTTGGCTGGATCTTCTCTACAGGTTTCTCAAGCCCCATTAGGAAGTCATCCACCAATTTTGAGAAATTTTTGACAAATTTTGTTTTTTTGTGAATTTGGAGGCCTCTAAGTGTAACACCCCTAGCGCTATGATTTCATCTCAGGCACCCTCAGCAGAAAAAATTTACATTTTTAGAATCCTCACATCTATTACAATATGTGCACCAAATTTCAGATCAATTGGAGCATTTTTGACCCCTCAAAAGGCCAAAAAACACCTCATTTTTCACCTTTCTACCTCATTTTTAGGCCTGGCACTGTGCCTAGAGAAATTTTGGGAATTTTTCCCTTTTGATAGGTTAATATAGCTCAATCAAGAAACCAAGGGTATATTTGGAAATTATACTCATCAGGCTTTCCAACGGGCCATCACGGAGGAAATTTTGACATCAAGAAGGTCACCAAAACTTGGTTGCAAGTGGACCTATTTTCTACCCAGAAAGGCGCTGTGCGTTCAGACCTCACTGTGCTTTTTTGGCCAAAAGTCAGCAAAAGACACTCATTAATTGAAAAATTTTATTGTAATGTTTTTTGAGGCAGGTCACTCCAAATTTAGGTTCTAGGAGTTACTTTGGCATTTATTTCATGATATATTTTGTGCCTTGGGCCTTGCATGGTCTCTTGGGCATTAATGACATTTATGGATGATTTTGACATTTTCAAACCCTAGTTAGGGTTTTTTTCCCTCCTTTGATAAATAAATAGAGAATTGGGGCTTGATTGTAAAAGGTTGGAATTTGATGACTCTTTGGAGAAATACATAGTTTTTTGGAGATTGAAGAGGAAATTGGTGTTGTGGAGCTTGTGAATGGCTTATTTTGCTTATTAATGGAGAAGGCTTGCTTGTAGGATCCATGAGCTTGGTTAATGGTGATGTGCTTCTATTCATTTATTTATTTTTATGTATCATTTTGTTTCATCCTTCTATGTTGCAGTAGGACAAAGGTTTTATACTAAGAAATGTTCTTCAAAGGCACCTTAGCTCTGTTTGTTCTTCACTACCTCTATTTTTTCTTCTGCTAGGTCAGTTTAGAGAATCCTTAGTTGATCTCTAGACCCACCCAAGCTTGTGTATCTTATGAATGGTTCAATACAATAGATATCATAGATTTTTATTGGTTAGCCCTGCTTGTTTGATGTCACTAAAGCACTGTTCTTAAGGTCTTTCTTTGAAGTACCACTGATTAGGTCTGCCAAATAGGCTATGTTTCTATAATACCCTTTGTCCATTCTTGAAGATTTTTTTCAAAGATATTTATGGCTATGATCAATGATGTTTAGGAGTTCCCTCTTCCTTGAAAAAATTTATATTTTTATCTTAAATGTTTTCTAACCTTGAAGGTGAAATCTAGAAGTTAAATGAGTTTCTCGCCTTCTATATTTTGTTGGATTGTTTGTTTGAAATGCTTATTTTCTTGAGTTGAATCAAAGAGTTATTGGTTTTCCCTGTCTATTGATTACTTATTTATGTTTAATAGTGTTGAAGGCTCTTCTTGTTAAAGTATTTGACAAAGTATTATTTATTGCCCTTTACCCTACTTTGTTCACAAACTTGATGTTCATCTCATATTACACAAAACTTGAAAATCCACTAACCATGTTATATTTTCCCTGTTATGCACCTTGTTTCATTGTTGAACTTTAAATGACTCTTTATAGACTCCATAGCCTAATGACTTGAATATTTCCTCACTCCATCTATTCTAATTGATCATCTACCCAACCAAAACAAACAAACAAACCCTACACTTAACAACTAGCCTAAAATCAAACCCTAAAAGCAAAAAAGTTCACATCCTTTTCACAAATAGAGAGAGCCCTCTCTGAGTACAAGAAGGCTAGGTCCTAGGACCCCAAAGACTGGTCTGATGTTACCCAGTGCATTTGGTCTTACCAATCTATCAAATCACAAGACTCCAATAGAACCCATATCTCAACTCATCATTAATGAAGAAGAAACACCTCAATTATATTAATTTGAGTTTGATTATGTTTTAAGAGGTTAATGGCATGTTTAAAAGCAATTTTATATAGTTGGAGGTAACTTTTTGAAACAAGGTTAAAATATGTAAATTACACAGTTTTCCATAGTTTTGTAATGTTTCCTAGGCTTGAAGCAAGGAAAATGCTACGAAAATTTCTGTAGCTGTATTTTTGCCTTTAAAACAACTTTTTGTAGCTTTCAAGAGGGGGAATGGTGATGATGAAGTGTCATGAGATGATGGACACCATGCAAGAGCAAAGAAGCAGAAATTTTGAGTGAAGAAGTCATTTTCTAGAAACTACGAAAGGACGCTACGAAACTGCCCTATTTTCATAGCGAGCTGCCTTTGAAGGTTTATGAGCATTTTAAAAGTAGTTTTGTATAGGTGGACACATCCAACAGGTCAAGGGACATTTCCAGAAAATCTTTATGACTTGAAGATCATTAAATGGAGAAAACTCATCAACTGAAGCCTTTGTTGAAGATAGGGTCCTATTTTCCTGAAAAATTGGGTTTGTTTCCATATGTTAATGAGGATATTTAAGATGTCAAGTAGTGATAAGCTATGTCATAGATTATTCGAACATGTGAATCATTAGTTGTCAGATATGTCTCTGTTTTAAGAGATAAGGTAGTTTGATGTAATAATAGGAGTTTGAGTCCTATTAGGAAAATGACTGTTTTAGAATATAGCTGTCATTTTCTGATTAAAAGACATGTTTTTCTATTATGTAAGGTGTAATTAGAAGAATTCAATGAATCTATCCAAGAGGTAGATCATATATAATGTAAGAAGGTCTATTTAAAGGAAAATTATCGAAGTTGTAAAGGGTTGGAGATTTTTTGTGCTACTACTGCTTTATGTAATTTGACTTATGTCAATAATACAGAGGACTTCTTCTTAACAGACCTCAGATTCTCATGGATTTTTTAATGCCTTTTTTATCATATTTTTTATGTGAATCACTTGCAGTAGATTTCATCTTCATTACTCATAATTCATATGTTTATTCTCTGACTTCCTTTATTGAATAAATTACTGTGTTGCCCTATGTTCTATATGTGATTTTCCTTTGTTGAAAACTCTTATCTGCCTCAGATTCCATATCAAGAAACCTTGCCATTGAATCTACTGATTTGTTGACTCCATAAACCCAATGGTTGCAGACAAGAATTCTTTTCAATCTACATAAATAAAAATCAAGTTACTTTTCAAGTAGAGTTAGCCATCTAGTTTCATCATTATCTAATATCATAAAAGCCTTTGAGAGAGCCCTCTCAGACTGAAGAGGCTAAGCTTCAGTCACAATTTGGTTTGAAACAGTTACATAGAGTTGTCTGATTAGTAGCCAATTAAGTACAATTTTGTGATAACAGGTGACACAACACACTCTTGTTGCCATCAAATGATGAAGAAATTGTCCTATTCCTTCTCCTTTTTTGGAATATTTTATTTTTTTGTCTTTTTCATATTTAAAGCATAAAAAGAAATAAAAAAATTCCTATAGTATAGTAGAGATAATGAGTTACAATGGAAAGTGCACCAGTTCCTAGAGCTAGAAAATTCATGAGCTCAATGGAATGTGGCGAATGCTATTTGTTGAAACTCAAGGGATATTCCCTCTATGGAAAAAGGTGTCAAGCTGCAAAGGCTAATGAGTGCATGGTTTGAAATTGCAGAACGTCGTTGTCAAAAGTGGCTTATACACGAGTCCAAATGAAGCCATATCAAGGCCAAAATGTGTGCAAGTAACCAATATGCAATGTAATATTACAACTCAGCACATGGGGTCCTCTAGGGTATAAAGCCGGAAAAATAGTGAAGAAGAAGAATGAGGCTTCAACGCAAAGTCATCATGGAACCAAAGAGGACTCTTGAGCGTACACAATACTTGTATAAAGGGAAACATATTCTAGTGTGTATCTAACTAGGAATCCCATAGAAGGAAAGGCTCTACCACTATGTTACGATTTTACAGGACGACAAGTGAGATAGGTAAAACAATCACAACATAATGGGGTTAACCATATGGCTAAATATCGCAGTATAAGGTCATTATCCATAATGCAATAGAAATTTCATATGTGTTAACCTAAATGCCAATTTAGAATATGATACCTACCACGATAGGTCAATGATCGTCTAGTCGAAGCAACAGAAAAAAAAATATCACTAAGTCATAAAAATTCTTCATCACCCTAGAAGGTACCCTTCCCAACACTTCAAGAAAAGGTAAAAATTTTATAAAATAAAATAATAAATTTAAAAAATGAACTTTAGGAAAGTGGGTTTTAAATTTTGACTATAAAAAAGCATTTTCAACTCACCCAATTTCATTTTCACCATCCAAGTGTTGAGAAGAGAGATTTTGGAGAAAAATTTGGCAAGTCAATCTGACCAATTCCACCAAAAAATCTAGAAAACACAAAATCCAGGTAATTCATGACCTTAAAATCTTCCATTTGATTGAAAAAATTATATATTAGATCTAAATTTTGAGAGAATTTTTTAATTTCAAAAATCGCCATGCGTGTTTATGCGTATGGTATTTTAATGCTACGTATAAAAAACCCTATACACGAGTTAATAAAGGGAAATTCACATATTTAAGTGACTGTTTCTAACAAAAACCATCTATGCAGAAAGGAAATTTTAAAAAACAAATTCTAATGGATTAAATCTCTTAATTTTGTAGAATATAGATCATTTGGAGGGAAAGATAGCATGGTGATGTGGATAATGAGGCATTAGATGATGAAGAATAGTCAAATGGATTGAGAAATTGTGGAGTTCTAAAATTCTTCATGATGCCCAATATGAGAGCTCAAACTTGATTATTGGAGATGTTGATTCATTACTAGGACCCGTAGAAAGAGAAATTCATCATAGATCAAATTCCTTTACAGAACGACGTAAGGGATATCCTCCCAAAGGGGAGAAGTGGAATATTGAAAGGGGAAGGCCCATGGAGGCCTTAATATTGTTGATAATATTGCTATTTACTATCTACCAGAGACTAAAAAAGTCATTTTATAGGTCCCAATAAAAAAATTCACGAGCCTACCTATCAATATAATCCCTTTTACTATTTCTATGATATCAAGTTCAACTTCGTTGCATTATGCCTCATGACCATCTATGTTTTTGGTAGTAGAATTCCTAAAAATAGTAATATATGACTAGTGTAGAGGGATCCTATCCAACATGAAGAAACAACTGAAAATAGTTAGACAAGGGAAGACAAATAAATTTGGCTATGACACCATCCTCTACTCATTTTTCTTTGAGTGGATTCCTACACTATGACCCAGAGTAGCATCTTCCATCAACAATCCTATAGATCCAAGGATGGAAAGATGGGAAAATTCGATCAATAGACTTGGTGGAGGCGAAGTCACTTAGGTAGCCTTTGATGATGATTTCTTCCACTGATGGGAGAAAAAATTCATGGCCATAAAGGATTGCCTGTATATAGGGTTAGAATTTTGAGCAGAGCCAAAGTTTCATCCCTTACCTTACCCTTCTCATATGTTTGAGTGATCTCAACCCTAGGTTCCCTTTGAACCTTATCTTTCCTACTTGAAGAGCCAACGTCCTTTTTTTATGTTGGTGTCGATGATGTGGTATGGATGGTGCGTGGACTAGTAGTAGGCATTGATGCAATGTTCGCCATGAAAGTTTTCAAAGAAATATTGATTGTTGAAAGATGATGCAAAACAATAAGCTTGACCAAGCCATGGTTGGAAAAACTAGGATGATGATCTCTACCTTTTCTATGTACCTTTTCAGTCATCTTGACCAAAATTCTGAACAAATAGTTAGGCAAATTGAGTGGTTGAATAGCAGTGAAGTGCATCAATAATCTGACATGGTACTGGTACAACCTTGAAAATATCCCTTCACATGTAAAATATTTCATAACTAACTTCATCAAAGGTGCATATTTATCAATTAAATTCATGAAAGGGAAGATATTATTAGGAGCATCTTTGCAATGAGGTTTCAGGAACATTTTTTAGTTTTTAAGTTCCAATTCCATCCATTTGAACTAGACTTCTCCAAGGTTCGGTATACCTGTTGCTGAAGCAATGAAATCTGTTGATATGTAATATTCCAATTTTCCATAAGTTAATTGGAATATTATAGTTCTTAATTTCGCTAATTAATTAAGTAAATAAGAGGGTGGAGTGACCAACGAACCCCATAGATGAATAAATTCCACTTTTGATGTTTGTATGTGGATATTTTAGAGTTAGATCTATATTATGGAGTAGTGGAGTGACTTCTTAAATGTAGGAAGAGTGGAGACCATGGATTATTAATGTAAAATCATGAGGATCTTGGATAAGGTCAACTAAAATCATAGTGAATTCAAAGTAAGATCATAAATCACTTATGATGAGATAGTGGAGGAAGTGGTGCATATAATGCACACATGATGGAGAGAGTGGGAATTAAATGCAGACATGATGGAGATCATGGAGAGACAACACAGTCTTCATGGAGGCTAGTGGCAAAATGTACAACATACTTATGAGGTAGGCCAAGGCTATGGAAGGCCCACAATCTATATAATGAAGATGAATGCACAATAGAAGGCAGTTTTTTTATTATTATTTCTTATCTTCTTAGATCTAGATCTTTCATGTGACATTTCTATGCACGCTTATGCTGCTTAGCTAAGTCTGTAGTTTTGTTTAGTACACATGTGTTTCCAAGAAGAAATACCACCCTTACCCATGGGGTACTTCGAGTGCCTACTCTGGGAAGGTTATTCTGAGATTCCATTCATCATTAGGCATTGGTTCCACATTCAACCACACTCATATGCACTTCCACATACAAGAATAAAGAAATTCTTGTTCAAGGGTTTGAGAGGTGGTGGTTCTTTCTAGCATTTCAGCTAGGAAACTAGTGGAGGATTCATCCTTTCACCTTGTGCTTCATGTTCAGTCATCCAGGAAATATATATTTATATCCCGTATTTAGGCCAAAATTTCATACCTCCATGTAGAAATAGTCCCCACAAGGATTGCGTAGTCCAATCTTGCATATCTAAAGGAGGAAGGAATTTTTCAACATTTTAGCTAGAAATCCTGTGAGGGACCATCTACTCATTTTTTACTCATTGTTTCCATCATTTTTGAGCTACATTGCATCATTCAGTAGCAGGCTTGATAGCCTCCCTCCTTGACAACGCAGTTTTTGTCAAGAAGTTGTGTAGAAATAACTGCAACTTGATCGGGAGATTGGAGGAGCTAGATCTTAAAATTCTAGCTTGTGGATCTAGTGAAGGTATCAACCCTTCAAGCGTATATCTAATTGTATGTCATATTGTAGCCATATATTCTTCAAATATATCTTCAGATCTGCATACCCAGTAGTTGTATAGTGAAGCCCTAAGAGGGAAATTTTCTTATATTAATAGATATGGAAAATCCTTTCTGGGTTATCTTGGGTATCCATCATAGAGCCCAGATCTCAATTTTTAGCATCACCGGAGCTTTAGAACTGTTGGATCTACATTTTTATATTTTATAGTAGTTGTTGCCCCAAAATTTGTAGCAGGAAAAATGCAGTTTTCCTTCCAACAGTCCAACAGTTACGCAATCCTTCTTCTGGGAGGACCTAAGGGTCATTCTACGCCATCTCTTTGGCCTGAGTGTCTCATATTTTGAGCACTTTTGTACTGGTTTATCCACCTCCTTGTCAATAAAATGGCTCAGCTATTATGTACATTTTGATGGTGTTTTTAGATTATTTGTTCTTTGTTGCAATTTCAATTCTTTTTTTTTAGTATTACTACATTCTCCATTTTGGGATGTTACAGTGGTATCATAGCATGATATTTGGCTCAGCTTGTGGGCACTTCATATTTTACATCAAAAGAAGAAGCAGATAGTACAATTATATCATGAAGGAGGATTGCATTTTTTCCACTCTTCTCTTTATATCCATGCTAGATCTCTCCAAGGTGGTCAATCAAATGAAGAGAGAAAGGAAAAGGAAGGATCCAAGAAGATTTCATGAGGAAGGTCCAAGCACTTCCCTTCAGCAGAAGAAGCAACTGGAGAAGAAAAGAGCTTCACACCATTCTACTAGATCCACTTCCTTTAAGAAGGAAAGGGAATGGTATGAATATGAAGGAGACTTGGGGTATGAGGCCCTAAGTAAATATTTTTTGGAGTACAAATCTTAGCCTAGAGCTCTCAAGGAGAATCTATCTCTCCAACAGTTTTTGCAACTCAAAGAAGAGAGGATATCCTGAAGCAGTAATAGAAGAAATATGCATAGATTCTTCTTGCCTACATTTCATGGATCTTCCACAAGCACGTTGAGGGCTTGGAGGGAGGAATTAGCTACATTCTTTCTACAATATCCTATGGTAGAAAGAGAGGCTCTAGATATTGTAGCACTGCACCTAGAAGGTGAAGCAAGAGATTGGTGGTTCGGTCACTTATAACATATGAGTTCTTTTTCTTATGCAGCTTTCCTTTAAAGACTGAAGAAGAAGTATGGTAAATGAAAACCAGAGAAATATCACATAGAGATATATCCCATAATTGAGGAGATAGTGCATGAAGATCCCAAGGAAGATGTCCTCATTATCACTCGGGAGAAGGAGCCTCTACCACCACCACCAGTTGTAGATGTAGGAGGATCACTTGCATCTTAAAAATATGGTATTAATCTCCTTACATTTGCAACCCCATGCATGATTCATGAGATGCATGAGGAGGAGGCAGATACAAGCACTGGTACAGTAGAAGAGCATCCATTGGCAGTACCATTAGTTGGAGAGACCATTGCACCAATGGAAGAAAATCTTGTGGATGTGCAAGAATTTCTCGATATTCAGCTTATCCAAGGTTTTCATATGCTTTCATCTCATATTATTTCAGTACCTCATATTGATATTTGTGAGACTATTCCATCAGGGTAAATGCATAACCAAGGATTAGAGCACCATGCTGATTTGGAGCAACAAATTATCACTGTACAGAGGACCCTTGACTTGATAGGGAAGAAGATGTATTGTTATCCCAGTTTCTCATGGTTGAGCTACACCCAACAATTTGTCTTGAAGTGTGGAGTTGCAGAAGATGGGAGGGGCACAGTCCATTTTAGTATAGTGCTAGACCATGAGTTTAGCATTGGATATGGCCAAGAGACAACACATGTATCACCATGAAAATCTACATCGTTGTCACTTAGCAGCAATGATGATCATAGGGCCCCATTATTCTTGGAGAATTCCAAAGTTAGCTTCACTCGTGGAGCACTGGAGGGAAAAATGATAGAGGGTAGACATCTTATGATGGAGATAATTCCCAATCATCAAGATGAATTTATTTTTATGAACATCTCAGAAATCAATGAGGAAGATCTACCTATAGTATGTATGGAGCCTTATGGGTTCTATTGGGCCAATGACGAGAGGATATCATGGAGAGACCTCAAAGGAGGTGCGATTCAACATTTCATGGTCTGAAAATATATTCAGTTGGCTGAGGTTTTCTACCTTGGAGGGATGCCAATCTTGATCACGACATGCTTCAACATCCATAGTGGGATGGATGGAAGAGGAGAATGAGCAAGGGGTTGAAAAACTACTTGAAAATATATCATACAAGGAAAAAATA
The DNA here is from genome assembly GCA_034641835.2 of Pinus albicaulis. NCBI lineage: Eukaryota > Viridiplantae > Streptophyta > Pinopsida > Pinales > Pinaceae > Pinus > Pinus albicaulis. The sequence goes on along the minus strand of CM076583.1, from coordinate 658,787,437 downwards.
AGCATGGTTGAGCTGGTTTCTTTTGGTGGAGTATCGTTACTACCCAACATCTCACATTTGTGTGGTCCATTCCAGGTACATCACTAATGATATGCGACAATAGGAGGCATGGCTATGTTGGTTGTTGATGAGAGAGCTTGGCCAACTCATGATGTATCTTATGTCCTTGTATATGCTTTTTTTTGGGGTATATCTCATGTTCATGAATGTATTTTGTTTTGGGATATATTTCATATTCATGTATGTACTTTGGTTTGGGACATGGAAAAACTCTCATATGATGTGGCATCAAGGAGCTTGTTTGTATTGTTCAGACAAGACATTCCACATGTCCATTAGTATTTTGTTGCTCCATGACTTGTGTCATGATGATGTAAGGTGGCAACAAGAATATTTTTTGCTTTGGTTAGTTTTGGGAGAGTATGGGCTAATTTCTCCCCATTCATTGCATGATGATGATGTAGGATCTCAACTGGAAGCCTTACTGCGTTGGCTTATATTGGGAGATTATGGTCATTGTACTTGGTGTAATTGTGATGTGATGGGGTAGCAAGTGGCATTGTTGCAGTGGCTTATTTTCAGAGATTATGCCTCTCATATTTATATTGATGATGATTTGGCATAGAAACAAGAAGCCTTTCTGTGGTGGCTTCTATTGGGAGAGCATGGCTCTCTTACCTATTTTCATGATGATATAAGATGGTAGCAGAAGGATTTCCTGCAGTGGTTGTTATTGGGGGAATATGGTTTGACATTGTATATGTTGATCCATATGTCTCTACTTCTTATTTTGCACAATGTTGATGTGATTTTTGGATCCTACATCACCAATAGAGATAATGATGAGAGCATTGATAGATGAAATCTACTCTATGTAACATGGGTTGGAGAGATATTTCATGAGTTGGGAATTTCCACTTTGGGAAGAAACCACTTCATTTCATGTATCTCATGTATAGAGGAGATCTTTTGACATCATATGGTTGCCACTTGGAGATTCATTGATGAGGAATGGTATCTAACTTTTCAATTGAAAGCCATTCTAGACATTCCTAGAGAGGCAGATTTCGAGCTAGGCATGCATGAGACATTGTGGCAGATGGGGAGGCCTTCCATAAGAGGATGCAATTCAGAGGAAGGATGTTTGTTGTAGCATCCACTTTTGTAGTTGCTTGAGGAAAAGAAACATTTTTGCGGGGAGGACTGTGTAATATTCCCAATTTTCCATAAGTTAATTGGAATATTAGAGGTCTTAATTTTCCTAATTAATTAAGTAAATAAGAGGGTGTAGGGACCCACAAACCCCATATATGAATAAAATCCACTTTTGATGTCTGTATGTGGATATTTTAGAGTTATATTTGCATTATGGAGTAGTGGATTAGCTTCTTAAATGAATGAAGAGTGGAGATCAAGGATAATTAATGTAAAATCATAAGGATCTTGGAGGAGGTCAATTGAGATAATAGTGCATTCAAAGTAAGATCATAAAGAAATTATGATGAGATAATGGAGGAAGTGGTGCATCTAATGCACACATGATGGAGATATTTGTAATTAAATGCAGACATGATGGAGATCATGGACAGACAACGTAGTCTTTATGGAGGCTAGTGGCCAAATGTACAACGCATGTATGAGGTGGGCCAGTGCTAAGGATGGCTCACAATATATATAGTGAAGATGAAGGCACAATGGAAGGCATGATTTTTATTATTATTTATGATTTTTTTAGGTCTATATTTTTCATGTGACATTTCTATGCACACTTATGTTGTTTAGCTAAGTATGCAGTGTTGTTTAGCACACGGTTGTTTTTGTGTGGAAATCCCACCCTTACCTATGTGGGACTTCGAGTGCCTACTTTGGGAAGGTTATTCCGAGCTACCATTCATCATCATGCATTGGTGCCACATTCAACCTAACTCATATTCTCTTCCAGCTACAGGAATAATGCAATTCTTGCTCAATGGTTTGAGAGGTGTTGGTTGTTTCTAGCATTTCAACTAGGAAGACGGTGGAGGATTCATCCTTTCAACTTGTGCTTCATGTTCAGTCTTCGAGGAGTTGTATATTCATATCCACCATTCAGAACAACATTTCATACCTCCATGCAATAGCACTCCCATCAAGGATTGTGCAGTCCAGTCTTGCAAATCTAAAGGAGGAAGGAAGTTTTTAGCATTTCAACTAGAAATCCTATGAGGGACCATATCCTCACTTTATGTTAACGGTTTCCATCCTTTCTGAGATAAATTTCATCATTCATAAATATGCTTGAGAGCCTCCCTCCTTGACAACATAGTTTTGGTCAAGCAGTTGTGTTGCAGCAGTTGCAACTTGATCAGGAGATTGGAGGAGCTAGATCTTGAGCTTCTAGCTCAAGGATCTAGTGAAGGTACCATCCCTTCAAGCATAGATCTGATTTTATGTCATATTGCAGCCATATATTCTTTAGATCTTGCTTCAGATCTGCATACCCCATAACTGTAGAGTGAAGCCCTAATACAGTGATTTTATTAGATTAATAGATCTGGAAAATCCTTTTTGGGCTATTTTGGGTATCCATCATACAACCCAGATCTCAATTTTTAACATCATCGAAGCTCCATAATTTCCAAATCTACATTGCTATATTTTTTTATAGTTGTTTCCCTTGCATTTGCAACAGGGACATCACATTTTTCCTTCCATCAATCGAGCAGCTACACACTCCCTCTTGTGGGAGGACCTTATGGTCATTCTAGGCCATCTCTTTGGCTCTAGTGTCTCATATTTTGGGCACTGTTTTATTGGTTTATCCACCTCCTTGTTAATAAAATGACTCCTCTATTCTTTACATTTTGATAGTGTTTTTAGATTACTTTTACTTTTTTGCAATTTTCAATTATTGTGTTTTAGTATTACTTCATTCTCCCTTTTGGGATATTACAGTGGTATCAGAGCATGATCTTTCACTCAACTTGTGGGCACTTCATCTTTTGCATCAAAATAAGAAGTAGATAGTAGAGATATATCATGAAGGAGGATTGCATTTTTGCCACCCTTCTCTTTGGATACATGCAATATCTCTCCAAAGAGTTCAATCAAATGAAGAGAGAAAGGCAAAGGAAGGATCCAAGAAGATTTGATGAGGCAGGTCGAAGCACTTCCTATCAATAGAAGAAGCAACCAGAGAAGCAAAGAGATTCACATCATTCTACTAGATCCACTTCCTTTGAGAAGGAAATCGAATGGTATGAATATGAAGGAAACTTGGGGTATGATACCCTAAGTAAATATATGTCTAAGTAAAATCACATCCTAGAGCTCTCAAGGAGAATCTATCTCTCCAACATTTTTTGCAAATCAAAGAAGAGAGGAGATCCCAAAGCAGCAATAGAAGAAAGAGTCATGGATTATTCTTGCCTAAATTTCATGGATCTTCCACAAACACATTAAGGTCTTTTAGGGAAAAATTAGCTGCATTATTTCTTTAATATCCTGTGGTAGAAATATAGGTTGTGGATATTGATGTGCTGCACCTGAAAGGTAAAGCAAGATATTCGTGGTTCAGTCACTTATCACATATGAAAGTGTCTGCTTCTGCAGATTTCATTCAAAGACTGAAGAATAATTATGGTAGAAGGAAACCAGAGACATTTCACATAGATACATCTCCCATCATTGAGGAGATAGTGCACGAATAGCCCAAGGAAGATGTCCTTATTATCACTCATGAGGAGGAGCCTCTATCACCACCACCAACTGCAGATGTACTTACATTAGGATGAGGATCACTTGCATATTTGCAAGATGGTCTTAAGCTCTTTACATTTGGAGCCCCATGCATGACTCATGAGATGCATGAGGAGGAGGAAGGTACCAGTGCAAGTACATTAGAAGACCAGCCATCATCAATACTAGTAGTTGGAGAGACCATTGCACCAGTGGAAGGAAATCTTGTAGACGTGAAAGATGTTCCTGATATTCAATTTATCCAAGGTTTGCATATACTTTTATCTCATATTATTTCAGTGCCTTATATTGAAATTTGTGAGAAAATTCCATTAAGGAAAATGCATAACCAAGGATTAGAGAACCATGTTGATTTGGAGCAGCAAATTATCACTACACAGAGGACCCTTGACTTGATAAAGTAGAATATGTATTGCTATCCCAGTTTGTCATGGTTGAGCTACACCCAAAACTTTGTGTAAAAGTATGGAGTTTCAGAAGATGGGAGGGGCACAGACCTATTCAGCACGATGGCAGACCATGATTTTAGAATTGTATATGGTCAAGAGATAACACATGTATCACCATGCAGATCTACAATGATGTCACTTAGCAACAGTGATGATGAGAGGGCCTGATTATTCTTGGATCATTATGAAGGTAGCTTCAATCATGGAGCAATGGAGGGACAAATGATAGAGGGTAGACATCTTATGATAGATATCATTCCCCATTATCAAGATGAATTTTTCCTAATGAGCATCTCACAACTCAAAGAGGAAGATCTACCTAGAGCATGTATGGAGCCTTATGGGTTCTATTGGGACAATGATGAGAGGATTTCATGGAGAGACCTCAAAGGAGGTGCACTTCAACATTTCATGGAGTAAAAAGCTATTTAGTTGGAGGATATTGGTATTCTACCTTGGAGGGATGCTAATCTTGATCATGACATGCTTTAACATCCATAGTGGGATGGATGGATGAGGAGAATGAGTAAGGGGTTAACAACCTACTTTCAAATATATGATATAGGGTAGCAAGAAGCATGGTTACATTGGTTGATTTTTGGTGAGTATGGTTACTACCCAACATCTAACATTTGTATGGTCTGTGCCAAGTACGTCATTGATGATATGCAGCAACAGGAGGCATGGCTACGCTGGTTGTTGATGAGAGAGTTTGGCCAACTCATGATGTATCTCATGTCCTTGTATATGCTTTTGTTTGGGGTATATCTCATGTCCATCAATGTATTTTTGTTTGGGATATATTTCATATTCATGTATGTTTGGTTTGGGACATGGCAGAACTCTCATATGATGTGGAATAAAGGAGATTTTTTTTATTGTTATGATGATACATTCCACATGTCCATTAGTATTTTGTTTCTCCATGACTTGCATCATGATGATGAAAGGTGGTAGTAAGAATCCTTGTTGCTTTGGTTACTTTTGAGAGAGTATGGGCTGATTTCTACCCATATATTACATGGTGATGATTCAGGATGGAAACAGAAAGCCTTATTGTGTTGGCTTCTATTGGGAGATTATGGTCATTGTACTTGGTATACTGATGATGTGATGGAGAAGCAAGAGGCATTGCTGCGTTGGCTTCTTTTCAGAGTGTATGGCTCTCATATTTATATCAATGCTTATTTGGCATGGCAGCAAGAAGAATTTCTGCTTTTCCTTCTATTGAGAGAGTATGGCTCTCTTACTTATTTTCATCATAATATAGCATGGAAGTAGAAGGCTTTGCTGAGGTGGTTATTATTGGGAGAATATGGTTTGACATTGTATATGTTCATCCATATGTTTCTACTTGTTTTTTTCACTATGTTTATGTGATGCTTGGATCCTACATGCCAACATGGCTAATGAAGAGAGCATTAATATATGGAATCTACTCTATGTAACATGGGTTGGAGAGATATTCATGAGTTGGGAATTTCCACTTTGGGAAGAAACCACTTCATTTCATGTATCCCATGTATATAGGATATCTTTGGACATCATATGGTTGCCACTTGGATATTCATTGATGAGGAAGGGTATCTAACTTTTCTGTTGGAGGTGATTCTAGACATTCTAGAGAGGCAGCTTTGGAGTTGGGCATGCATGATACATTGTGGCAGATGGGGAGGCATTCCATATGAGGATGCCATTTAGAGGGAGGATGTTTGCTCTAGAATCCAATTTTGTAGTTGCTTTAGGACAAGCAACATTTTTGTGGGGAGGACTGTAATATTCCCAATTTTCCATAAGTTAACTGGAATATTAGAGTTTTTAATTTTCCTAATTAATTAAGTAAATAATATGGTGGAGGAACCCACAAACTCCATAGATGAATAAAATCCACTTTTGATGTGTGTATGTGGATATTTTAGAGATAGATTTGCATTATGGAGTAGTGGAGCAGCTTCTTAAATGTAGGAAGAGTGGACATCATGGATTATTGATGTAAAATCATGAGCATCTTGGAGGAGGTCAACTGAGATCATAGTGCATTCAAAGTAAGATCATAAAGCACTTATGATGAGATAGTGGAGGAATTGGTGCGTCTAATGCACACATTATGGAGAGAGTGGGAATTAAATGTATACATGATGGAGATCTTGGAGAGACAACATAGATTTCATGGAGGCTAGTGGCCACATGTAGAGTGCAGTTACGAGGTGGGCCAGGGCTATGGAAGGCTCACAATATATATAGTGAAGATGAAGGCACAATATAAGGCATGATTTTTATTATTATTTCTGATCTGTTTAGATCTATATTTTTCATGTGACATTTCTATGCATGCTTATGCTATTTAGCTAAGTCTGTAGTGATGTTTAGCACACGGGTGTTTTCAAGCAGAAATCCCACCCTTACCCACAGGGGACTTTGAGTGCCTACTCTAGGAAGGTTATTCTGAGCTACCATTCATCATCAGGAATTGGTGCCACATCCAGCTACACTCATATGCACTTCTAGCTATAGGAATAACGCAATTCACACTCAAGGGTTTGAGAGGTTGTGGGTGTTTCTAAATTTTAAGCTAGGAAACTGGTGGAGGATTCATCATTTCACCTCATGCTTCATGCTTAGTCTTCTAGGAGCTTTATATTCATATCTGGAATTTAGGCCAACATTTCATACCTACATGCAACAACAGCCCCCTCAATAATTGCACGTTCCAGTCTTGCGGATCTAAATGAAGAAGGAATTTTTCAGCATTTTATTTGGAAATCCTATGAGGGACCATCTCCTCACTTTGTATTCACTATTTCCATCCTTTCTGAGCTAAATTGAATCATTCAGTAGCAGAGTTGAGAGCCTCCCTCCTTGACAGTACATTTTTTGTCAAGTGGTTGTGTAGCAGTAGCTGCAACTTGATCAGGAGATTGGAGGAGCTAGATCTTAAGCTTCTAGCTTGAGGATCTAGTGAAGGTATCAGCCCTTAAGAATAGAGTTAATTGTATGTCATATTGTAGCTATCTATTATTCAGATCTTGCCTCAGATATGCATGCCCACCAGTTGTATAGTGAAGCCTAAGAGGGTGATTTTCTTAGATTGATAGATCTGGAAAATCATTTTTGAGTTATCTTGGGTATCTATCATAGAGCCTAGATCTCAATTTTCAGCATGATCAGAGCTCTAGAACTGCCATAGCTACATTGCTATATTTTCCATCAGTTGTGCCCCTAACATTTGCAGCAAGGACAACACATGTTTACTTCCATCAGTCTAGCATTTACGAAGTCCCTCTTGTGGGATGTTCTTAGGGTCATTCTAGGCCATCTCTTTGGCTTGAGTGTCTCATATTTTGATCACTACTGTATTGGTTTATCCTCCTCCTTGTTAATCAAATGGCCCAATTATTCTATACATTTTGATGGTGTTCTTAGATTATTTTTTCTTTGGTGCAATTTTCAATTATTGTGTTTTATTATTACTTCATTCTCCCTTTTGGGATATTACAGTGGTATCATAGCATGATCTTTGGCTCAACTTAAGGGAACTTCATATTTTGCATCAAAAGAAGAAGCAGATAGTAGAGATATATCATGAAGGAGGATTGCAGTTTTTCCACCATTCTATTTTGATCCATTCAATATCTCTCTAAGGAGGTAAATAAAATGAAAAGAGAAAGGAAAAGGAAGCATCCAAGAATATTTTATGAGGAGGTCCAAGAACTTCCTCTCAGCAGAAGAAGCAACTAGAAAAGAAAGGAGCTTCACATCATTCTACTAGATCCACTTCCTTTGAGAAGGAAAGGGAATGGTATGAATATGAAGGAGACCTGGGGCATAATACCTTAAGTAAATATCTTTCCAAGCACAAATAACAACCTAGAGCTCTTAAGGAGAATCTATCTCTCCAACAATTTTTCCAACTCAAAGAAGAGAGGAGATCCCGAAGCAACAATTGAAGAAAGAGTCATAGATTATTCTTGCCCACATTTGATGGATCTTTCACAAGCACATTGAGGGCTTGGAGGGAAGAATTATATACATTATTTCTGCAATATCCTGTGGCAAAAATAGAGGTTGTGTTTATTGCAACGCTACACCTAGAAGGTGAAGGAAGTGATTGGTGGTTTAGTCACTTATCAAATATGAAAGTGTCTACTTATGCAGATTTCATTGAAATACCAAAGAAGAGTTATGGTAGAAGGAAACCATAGACATATCACATAGAGACATCTCCCATCATTGAGGAGATAGTGCATGAAGATCCCAAGGAAGATGTTCTCATTTTCATTTAGGAGGAGGAGCCTCTACCACCACCACTAGCTGCAGATGTACTTACATCAAGAGGAGGATCACTTGAATCTTTGCAAGATGGTCTTAAGCTCTTGAAACTTGGAGCCCCATGCATGATTCATGAGATGCATGAGGAGGAGGCAGGTACCAGCACTGGTATATTAGTAGAGCATCCATCATTAGTACCAGTAGTTGGAAAGACCATTGCACCGATGGAAGGAAATCTTGTAGATGTGCAAGAAGTTCAAGATATTCAGCTTATCTAAGGTTTGAATATACTTTCATCTCATATTATTTCAGAACCTCATATTGAGATTTGTGAGACCATGCCATTAGGGAAAATGCATAACCAAGGATTAGAGCACCTTGATGATTTGGAGTAGCAAATTATCACTTCACAGAGGACCCTTAACATCATCAAGGATAAGATGTATTGGTATCCCAGTTTGTCATGGTTGAGCTACACCCAACACTTTGTGTTGAAGTGTGGAGTTGTAGAAGATGGGAGGGGCACAATCCTATTCAGTACAATGTTAGACCACAAGTTTAACATTGTATATGGCCAAGAGATAACACATGTATCACCATGCAGATATAAAGCTTTGTCACTTAGTAGCAATGATGATGAGAGGGCCCCATTATTCTTGGAGCATTCCAAAGGTAGCTTCACTCATGGAGCACTGGAGGGACATATGATAGAAGGTAGAATTCATATGATGGAGAGCATGTTGGAAATACTAAGAGGGGGGGTGAATCAATATTCCTTTCAATTAGTATTATTATTAATCTTTCAGAGCATTAGTTAATATTCAATTATTATCAGTGTTTGTACAATGATAGAAGTAAACAAAATGAACACAAATGCACACAATTTTTAAGGTGGAAACCTTCTCCGGGACAAAAACCACATGAATGATTTTCTAATAATTCTTTAATATTAAAATCCAATTGAAAATAAAGCCCCAACTTCTTAGAATCTAGAAAAACATTCTTCTCCAGCTACAACTGGATGGACACTCCAACGCCCGAGATTCTTCAGTAGTCAACTAAACGGATGCCCCAACATCCAATGAGCTACAACTCAGCCTAGCACCACTCTACCACCCTGAAGTTTTCACAAGCTTGAACCTGTTGGTGAATTCATGAACCAACCTAGCACCACCCTACCACCCTATAGAAGAATAAAAAAATAATGGATTCCCATACTAGGGAAAATGGTCCACTTTACAATGATATAGAATGATGTAGAGGAAGCAGACACACTATACTATAACCCCAACTATGACACAAATACCTAAAGATGAAAATAGACCTCTTGAAATTTCCTCTTCAATTCTTGGAAGATAGACACTTGTACAAATTTTAAAATGACTCAGTACAATGATACGTTTACATTGACTGTATGCAGTGTTGCCCACATGATGACTTCATGTGGTGAACTTCTTGCTTTTGTTCTGTATATTAATTGTTTCTCTTGTCATGCTACCATTTCTCACTCTTCAGAACATTAGATAATTCATTTAGTCTTATCTTGATGAATATATAATACCTGCAAAAATTATTCAAGGAAATACCCATGACATGATAAAACTTACCTCATATTGTAGAGCATATGTCAGTGCTAAAGAAAAAAAAACAAATTAGAATACAAAGAAACTAATGAAATTAAGAGATGAACATGAATATACATAGTATACTTACCTAGAACTTACCTCTACTGCACCTTTCTTTGATTTTCTGCCCTATAAAGTCTATTCCTTTGCAACCCTTGACAACACATGATCTAGCTTTCTCTTGCCTTCTAGGAGCTCGATATTGAATCTAGTGTATCTATGTTATTTCAGATCCCCAATATGTGCTTTTCAGTCCTGTAGTATTCCTCTAAGTTTATTTCCAATGCCACAGGTCTGACCCAATTTGGATTCTTCAAGTCAAAGTTATGCCCAATCTCTCACAATAACCTAATTATGGAGTGGTTCGGTAGAGAGAACTTGTATGGTGTGCCATGTGTCACTGTTTCCTCATTTAGATCTAAAATTGATACAATGAAGCCTACAGTCCGTGTACTATCCTCCAATTTTTACAGAATTCCAATCTGATACTCAGAGAGAGAGTTATGATGATTTTCCCAAGGTCACCTATTTTAGAGGAAGTTCGGGAGCCTTCAAAAAACCTAACTTCCATAGCTCATATCTTCAAAAATATTGTGCACCATGATCTGAAATTTATACAGGCACTTCCTCAGCTTTTTTTTTGGCCTCATAAAATTTTCAGCTTCTGAACATTCGTAGAAAAAAAGGTATAGCGAAAATTCTACGATGACCTATTTCAAGTAGCGAAATCCCTACATCAGGAGGATATGAGGATCACAATTTATATAAATGCTTAGGTTGAGAGGGTCCTCAACAAGTGAACGTGGGAGGGATTTCATGAGCTTAAAAATTATTAATTATTGACTTTTCAATGACCCATGCCACAACCCCATGGGGTTTTAGCCCACTAACTAGGGTTACTAACTTCACTTATGAATATCTCTCAAACCATGAAACATTATGTCGTGTGTCATATATCAATTAAAACATCTGAACAAGAAGAAATCATAAAAATATCCTTGACTCAAAATATATTAATTTGGTAGGTAAAAATTCCCATGCAATATCATGGTAGCCCCTAGTGCTGCTTGGGTTGAAATCAACGACAACCACTGATAAAAAATCTAACCATTTTGCATTGATGGAAACACAAGTACCCCCCCTACGATCATGACACCTCTTCCTACAAAATTACCCCCCCCTTTGACATCAATGGAAAAGGGTAACTCCCCCTAACACACAACCATCCTAAATACCTATACACACTTCCACTCCCCCTTTACATTCTGAATAAGGAAAATATAATGAGAACTTGGGAGAATCCTAAGCTTCTGGCGAAGATATTGAAATGCTTCACGAGGTAAAGATTTAGTGAATATATCAGAGATTTGTTATTTTGTACCAACATATTCAAGTTTGATATCTTTTTTAGTGACTTGTTCTCTAAGAAAATGATATTTGATTGGAATGTGTTTTGTTTTGAATGCATGATAGGATTCTTGAGATGCTGATGACATTGGTGTTATCACAAAAGATGGGAATAGGCTCACTACACTGTACTTGAAGATATTGCAAAGTTTTTTTCATCCAAAAGACTTGAGTACAACAAGTTGTTGTTGTAATTTATTTTGCTTCCGCTATAGATAACAATATTGAGGTTTTATTTTTCTCAACCATGATACAAGACAACCACCTAGATAGAATGCTGCTCCACTAGTACTCTTGTGATCATCAACGATTCCTACCCAATATACATCTTTAAAGGCTTGAATAATGATATTGTTACCCTTGGGATACCACAAGCCATATTCTGATGTGCCCTTTAGATATCGAAGAATTGTTTTGACAACAATAATATGTGATTCTTTTGGTGTTGCTCGGAATTTAGCTACTTGTCCAACTGCTTTCATAACATCTGGCCAGGAGGTTGTTACATATAGAAGACTACCAATCATAGACCTGTACAACCTCCAATACACATCCTTAGATGAGTCTCCTATGCTCAATTTGCAACCTGTTACCATCAGAGTAAGGACGGGTTTGCAATCTTCCATTTTGAATTTCTTGAGCATGTCCTTAATGTACTTATCTTGAAATATAAATATTCATTTATCTTGCTAAGATATTTGAATCCCTAAGAAGTATTTCAGCTCACCAAGTAAATACTTTTTTAACTCACTTTGCATCTTTATAGTAAATTTCTTTCTTAGTCGATCATCATTGCTACCAAATATTATATCATCCACATATACCTCAATGATTGTTAAATTTTATTTATCTATTTGTACATAAATATTGCTATCAGAAGTACCTTTCCTGAACTCTTGTTGACGTAGATATCCATCAAGACGAGCATACCATGCTCTGAGAGCCTGCTTGAGACCATATAGAGCCTTATTTAACCTACAAACATAGTCTTATTTTTCTGATAGTAGAAAACCTTCAGGTTGTTTGATTTAAACTTCTTCTTCTAATTCACCATTCAGAAATGCTGAATTAACATCCATTTGCTAGACTTTGATTTTTATTTAACATGCATAGGTGAGAAACATTCAGATGGCTTCCATTCTCGCAAATCATGCAAATTTTTCATCGAAATCAATTCCTTCCACTTGTGCATAGCCTTTGCAAACCAATATTGCTTTGTTCCTGGTAACCTGTCCATCTTCATTCAATTTTTTCTTGAACAACCATTTAGTCCCAATGAAATTTTTATCTTTTGGCTGTGGAACTAATTCCTAGGTGTTATTCTTCTAGATTTGATCCAATGCTTCATTCATAGCTGCTACCCAATGTTCATTCTGGCTAGATTCTTCAAAACTACTAGGCTCAAAGGTTGCTAGAAAAGCAATGTGAGCATTTTGGGATGAACAAAGTTGTCGACCTTCATTTATGTCACCAATGATTTCATTTGATGGATGGTTCTTCTGAATCCATTATTTTTCTCTCTTTGGAGGATCTTCTTGTTGTTGTTCCGACATATCTTGATGATCATTATTTACGTCTTCCTGGTTGATAGTTGCTTCTTGTTCTATAATTTTCTCTGTATCTTTTTCATCCTATGTCTCAAGTTTCAAAGATTCTAGATCCTCATCATTATTCGTTAGAATACCATCTTTTTCAAATGTAACATTTGTGCTCTCCACTATCTGTTTTCATTGTAGATTATATCACTTATAGGCCTTTCTTTTGCATGAGTAACCAACAAATATACCTTCGTCAACACGTGATTCAAACTTACCTAACTTTTGAGCTTCTCTTTTGATATAAAATTTTCTTCTGAAGATTCTAAAATATTTACATTAGTCGGTTTTCATTTCCATAATTCATATGGGATCTTGTTGCAATTATTTCTGAGAATACTTTAGTTGATAATGAAGGTTGCCATATCAATTTCTTGAACCCAGATTTTTTTCATCCAATTTTGAGTCCTTCAACATTGTTCTACCCATTTTCTGTACGGTTATGTTCTTTCTTTAAGAAACTCCATTTTGCTAAGGTGTTCATGCCATTGAAAATTCTCTTTTTATTCCATTTTTGTCCCAATATTGCTGAAATAATTTGGAAGTGAATTCTCTGCCATTATCTGATCTTAGACATTTTATTTTCAAATTAGATTCATTTTCGACCAACTCCTTGTAGATCTTAAAGCACTCAAATGCTTTAGATTGTTTCTCTAGGAAACTGATGGATGTCATCCTGGTATAGTCATCTATCATTATCATTAAATATAATTATCCATCTAAGCCTTTTGTTCTCATAGGACCACATAAATTAGAATGTATCAATTCCAATGCATGTGATGCAAAGTGTTCTTTTTCTTTAGATTATACTTTTTTTTGCTTGCCGTGCCGACAGGCCTCACATAGTGTGTTGGAAGGTTTTGAGATTTTTGGAATTTCTCATACTACTTCCTTTTTTCTTATCCTGACATGATAGTTAAAGTTTATGTGACCCATTCGTTTGTTCCATAACCACATTTCATCTTCTTTGGCTAGTAGACATGCTTTAGTTGCTTCATCCATAACATATATGTAATTTGGAGCTGAAATTGCTATAGCCACAATTTTACCATACCTGCCTTTCGTGATTTCACATTTTTTAGAATTGAATAGCACTATGTGTCCTTGATCACACATTTGTCCAAGACTGAGAAGATTGTGATTCATGTTTTCAAGCAATTGAAAATTCTTGGCTAGAACATCTTTGCTTCTGAGAGTGACGGTACTTGATCCTATAACATTTTAAGAACCATCATTTCCAAAAGATACAGTTCCATACTTCTTCTCTTTCAATAATACAAATTTATTTCTATCTCCAGTCATATGAGTTGAGCAACCACTATCAACATACCACACATTTTTATTGTTTTGAGCCTTGAGAGCGGGAGCACAATTATCAGTCTTCTTCCTCTTCCATGTTTGTTCATTCTGTGGCTTCGAAGATTATTCTGGAGGATTTTTAAGTCTGCAGTTTGTGGCTATGTGTGCAAAGTTTTGACATTTCTAAAATTCCATATTATTTCTTAAATGTTCAAATCTATTGATGTTTAGTTGAGCCATGGGAGGTTCATATTTGATAGATCTCCTGGAATTGTATTGGTTCCTAGGTCATGTGTGACATTCTACAGCTTTATGACCAAATTTTCCATATGAATAATAATAGCCATGAAAACTATGTCGGTACCTGGATGGAAATCTTCAGTGAGGAACTGTCTTCCAAGGCTGTTCTTGCGAATCTTGTCCAATGAAGTCTACATGCATGTTAGATCTCATAGGTTCATTGTATTTTGTTGTATTTTGTTGTAGAAGGTCCTTCTTCTTCTTCTTCTTCTTTGTAATCGAGCCTAGTTTTGTTGTTGTAAGATCGTTGATTTTTGATGAGTTCTTCCAATGCCCTTGAGTTGTTGGCATAGTTTTGGATATCTTTTCCTTTTTTCACTACCTTACGCAATGAGACTACTTCGGCTTCTAATGCTTCCCTTTCTTGCTTTCTTTCTTCTAACTTCTTTTGAAGTGACTCTTCTAGACATTTGTTTTCTTAAACTTCAATTTTGAGACCTTGAACTTGTTCTTGAAGAGTATTGGAACAGATATTCTCAGCCTTGAGCTCTTTTATAAGCTTGATTTCCTCCTTATAAAATTATGCTATGGTGAACACTTATTCTTCATTGTTTGATACCTCTTGTTTATTGTGCTTGGATATAGACAACACTCTCTCATTGGCTTCTTCTTCATTGTCAATGTCTTCATCAGATGATGAGCTATCTTCTTTAGAGAGAAAGTTCCTTTTGAATCCTTTCTTTTTGCCTTGTTGAATTTCTTAAAGCCTTTGTTTCCTGTTGAGTTTCCATCACTTATGTTCAGACATTTTTCTACAAAATTCCCAACCTAACCACATCCAAAAAATATCAATGGAATTTTACCTTTGAATTTTCCCTTACCAATTTTTAATTTTCTCGTAAAGTAAGCATATTCTCCATTTGAAAGACCTTCTTCATCACCTTCCTTTTCTTCACACTTATAGGTGCAGGTATTTTTCTTTGAAGGTTGTTTTTCCTTATTGGTTTTCTTAGATGAAACGAACACAATTTATAGATGCGAAGTACCCTCTTCTTCATCAAGTCTCATTTTATATGCTATGAGAACTCCATGTAATTCCTCTTTGCTGAGTTTCTCCAAATTTGAATTGTATTCTAAGACCGATACCTTTGGGTTTAATCTCCCTCACAACGTTCTAAGAATATTTTGTACAATATTATTATTGTCAACAGGCTCTCCCAATCCTTCTAGAGTGTTGGTTATTTCATCAACATGTTGGAAGTATGCAACAATGTTTCCATCTTCTTTCATTTTGAGTTGCTCTAATTTTTCTCTGTAGATTTGAAGCTTTGCTTCTTTGACATTTGAGTCACCTTAATATATATTCTCAAGATTGTCCCATAAATTTTTGGTATTTTTACAAACCAACACCTTATGATAAGGAAATTCAATAATTCCACTGATAATAATATTCTTTTCTTTTGGACCATTTACCAAATTATTCTTACCATTTTCATCCACGGTTGGTGTAAATCCATTTTTAACAGTGTCCCATACTTTGTAAACTTGCGCCAAGAGATAGACCTCCATTCTTCCTTTCCAGACTGCATAATTATTTTCATTGAATAGAGGTACACCATTGTTGGTATGCTCCATGACCTCCTTCCAATTGTTAAACTACTATTGAAGGAACCAAGATCTGATACCAAAAGAATCACATATTATTGTTGTCAAAATAATTCTTTGATATCTAAAGGGCACAATAGAATATGGGTTATGGTATCCCAAGGGTAACAATCTCATTATTCAATCCTTCACAGATGTAGATTGGGCGGGAAGCATTGATGATCGTAAGAGTACTAGTGGAGCAAAATTCTATCTAAGTGGTTGTCTTGTATCATGGTTGAGAAAAAATAAAACCTAAATCTCTTTATCTATAGTGGAAGCAGAATACATTGCAACAACAACTTGTTGTACTCAAGTCCTTTGGATGAAACAAACTTTGCAAGATCTTCAAGTACAATTTAGTGAGCCTATTCCCATATTCTATGATAACACCAGTGCCATCAGCATCTCCAAGAATCTTTTCATGCGTTAAAAAAAAAAAAAATTGATAAAATATCATTTTGTAAGAGAACAAGTCACTGAAAAGAATATCAAACTTGAATATGTTGGTAGAGAAGAAAAAATAGTTGACATCTTCACTAAACCTTTATCTCGTGAAGCATTTGAATATCTTCACCAAGAGCTTGGGATTCTCCCAAGTTCTCATTAGATTTTCCTTATTCAGAATATAAATGGGGAGTGGAAGTGTGTATAGGTCCACAAGATGGTTGTGTGTCAGTGGGAGTTACCCTTTTCCATTGATGTTAAAGGGGGATATAATTTTGTAGTAAGAGGTGTCATGATCGCACGGGGAGTACTTGGGTTTCCATCCATTCCAAGGGGTAATGGTCAACCACTAATCAACAGAGAATTCTCTATTATCACGATGAAGAATTCTTGATGTTAATCTCACAGCTAAAAGAGGAAGATATACCTACAACATGTATGAAGCCTAATGGGTTCTATTGGGGCAATGATGCGAGGATCTCATGGAGATACCTCAAAGGAGGTTCACTTCAAAATTTCATGGAGTGCAAACCTATTCAGTTGGAGGAGATTGGTGTTATACCTTGGAGGGATGCCAATATTGATCATGAAATGATTCATCATCCACAATGGGATGGATGGATGTGGAGAATGAGCAAGGGGTTGACAACCTACTTGCAAATCTATGATACAGGGCAGCAAGAAGCATGGTTGTGTTGGTTGCTTTTGGGTGAGTATGGTTACTACCCAACATATCAAATTTGTGTGGTCTATGCCAAGTACATCAATGATGATATGAAACAGCAGGAGGCATGGCTACGCTGGTTATTGATGAAAGAGTTTGGCCAAATCATGATGTATCTTATGTCCTTATATATGATTTTGTTTGGGGTATATCTCATGTCCATGAATGTATTTTTCTTTGGGATATATTTCATATTCATGTATGTACTTTTCTTTGGGACATGTCACAACTCCCATATGATGTGGCATGAAGGAGCTTGTTTGTATTGTTCTGATGAGACATTCCACATGTCCATTAGTATTTTTTTGCTCCATGAGTTGCATGATGATGATGTAAGGTGGCAACAAGAATCCTTGTTGTTTTGGTTAATTTGGGAGAGTATGGGCTTATTTCTCCCGATACATTGCATGATGATGATGTAGGATGGAAATAGGAAGCATTTCTGAGTTGGGTTCTGTTGGGATATTATGGTCATTGTACTTGGTATACTGATGATGTGATGGGGAAACAAGAGGCATTTCTACGGTGGCTTCTTTTGAGAGAGTATGGCTCACATACTTATATTGTTGTTGATTTGGCATGATAGAAAGAAGCATTTCTATGATGGCTTCTATTGAGAGAGTATGGCTCTCTTACTTGCTTTCATGATGATCTAACATGGCAACAGAAGGTTTTGTTGCGGTGGTTGTTTTAGAGAGAATATGGTTTGAAATTTTATATGTTCATCCATATGTCTCTACTTCTTGTTTTGCACTATGTTAATGTGATGCTCAGATCCTACATGGTGAATAGGGCTAATGATGAGAGCATTGATAGATGCAATCTACTCTATGTAACATGGGTTGCAGAGATATTTCATGAGTTGGGACTTTCCACTTTGGGAAGAAACCACTTGATTTCATGTATCTCATGTATAGAGGAGATCTTTGGACATCATATGGTTGCCACTTGGAGATTCATTGACGAGGAATGGTATCTAATTTTCCAGTTGGAGGTCATTCTAAACATTCTAGAAAGGAAGCTTTGGAGCTGGGAATGCAAGATACATTGTGGCAGATGGGGAGGCCTTCCATATGAGGATGACATTTGGAGAGAGGATGTTTGTTGTAGCATCCACTTTTTCAGTTTCTTGAGGACAAACAACATTTTCGCGAGGAGGAATGTAATATTGCCAATTTTCCATAAGTTAATTGGAATATTAGAGTTCTTAATTTTCCTAATTAAGTAAGTAAATAAGAGGGTGGAGGGACCCAGAAACCATGTACATGAAGAAATCCACTTTTGATTTGTGTATGTGGATATTTTAGAGTTATATCTCCATTAATGAGTAGTGGAGAAACTTCTAAAATGTAGGAAGAGTGGAGATCATGGATTATTAATGTAAAATCATGAGTCTCTTGGAGGAGGTCAACTGAGAACATAGTGCATTTAAAGTAAGATCATAAAGCACGTATGATGAGATAGTGGAGGAAGTGGTGCATCTAATGCACACATGATGGAGAGAGTGGGAATTAAATGCATACATGATGGACATCATGGAGAGACAATGTCGTCTTCACGGAGGCTAGTGGCCACATGTACAGTGCAGTTATGAGGTGGGCCAGGGCTACGGAAGGCTCATAATATATATAATGAAGATAAAGGAACAATAGAAGGCATTATTTTTATTATTATTTGTGATCTTTTTAGATCTAGATTTGCCATGTGACATTTCTATGCATGCATATGTTTTTTAGCTAAGTTTGCAGTTTTATTGAGCACATGGGTGTTTCCGTGCGGAAATCCCACCCTTACCCATGGGGGAATTCGAGTGCCTAATCTGGGAAGGTTATTTTGAGATGGAATTCATCATCAAGCATTGGTGCCACATTTAGCCACACTTATATGCACTTCTATCTACAGGAATAACGCAATTCCTGCTCAAGGGTTTTAGAGGTGGTGGTTGTTTCTAGCATTTCAACTATGAAACCAGTGGAGGATTCATCATTTCACCTTGTGATTCATGTTTATTCTTATAGGGACTTTATATTCATATCTGGCATTCTGACGCACATTTCATACCTCCATGCGGCAATAGTCCCCTCAAGGATTGTGCATTCTATTCTTGCATATCTAAAGGAGGAAGCAATTTTTCATAATTTCAGTTGGAAATCCTATGAGGGACCATTGTGTCACTTTGTATTCATGGTTTCCATCCTTTCTGAGCCACATTGCATCATTTAGCAGCAGGCTTGAGAGCTTGCCTCCTTGACAACATAGTTTTTTTCAAGCAGTTGTGTAGCAGCAGCGAAAACTTGATCAGGATATTGGTGGTGCTAGATCTTGAGCTTCTAGCTTGAGGATCTAGTGAAGGTATGAGCCCTCCATGCATAGATTAGACTATCTATCATATTGTATAAATCTATTCTTCAGATCTACATACCCAAATGTTGTATAGAGAATCCCTAAGAGGGTGATTTTATTATATTGATAGATCTAGAAAATACTTTCTGGGTTATCTTGGGTATCCATCATAGAGCTCGGATCTCAATTTTTAGCATCATCAAAGCTCTGGAACTACCGGTATACATTGCTATATTTTCTAGCAGTTGTTTCCCCGACATTTGTAGCAAGAACAATGCAGTTTTCCTTCCAACATTCCAGCAGTGACGCAGTACCTCTTGTGGGAGGAACTTAGGGTCATTCTAAGCCATCTCTTTGGCTTGAGTGTCTCATATTTTGAGAATTGTTGTATTGTTTTATCCACCTCCTTGTTAATAAAATGGATCAGCTATTTTGTAAATTTTGATTGTGTTTTTAGATTATTTTTCCTTTGTTGCAGTTTTCAATTATTATGTTTTAGTATTACTGCATTCTCCCTTTTGGGATATTACATGATAAGATAAATTCAATTCCTACTATGATGGCCTTGTATCTCCTAAAGATAGTGGCAAAAAGGCTTGTCAATTGAGCATGACAACCCACCTCCTTGATCCTCTCACAAAACCTCAAACAACCACTATTTTCAAAACATCTCTTGGAAAAAGGAAAGAAATTTATTTATTTCAAGATAGATGGTTCAAAAATGGAATGGTGGCCTCCCTTATTAATCGTCTTTTCTCCCACCATGGTGTTTGTCAAAAATATAAAACCCTAGCTAGATGAAATGGGTATGGGAGGTGTAGAATTAGGAAAACAAGGGATAGTGGTAAGGTGACTTTAGGGACAGAAATCGAGTGGAAGGATACTGGGGAAATGTTCCCAAAAATTTGAGGAGGTAGGGTGATGAGTTGGAAATATTATACAAGTAAAATTTCTAGAAATGGGTATGAGGAAGGTGCCCAAAAGGTCAAAACACAGGGATTTCTTAGGTTTCCTGCAAATCTATAGTGAAAACTAGGGTTTTGATGAAAATGATGGAAAAGAAGGCTCTGAGTGATATAAAGTGCTGGGGTATGGTGTATAAATGTTATATGAAGGATATATATGGTTATATTATGGTTTTATCAGCTGAAACAAATCAAGGATGAAAACACCAAAAACATAGTGGAGATAACCTAATGAAGGAAACCACTTATTTGTTGATGAATTTTGACATAAGCAATGTAGGAAGGGTGTCCACATACTAGTTAGGAGGTGTATGAACCCTTGTGAAGTTTTTTTGAACCTTGGATAAGTTATTTTAAGCTCAAATACCAAAAGTGCAGTGCATGCCGGAAATGTAGCGCAACACCTCAAGAAGTGTAATGCAACACCTCTAGAAGCGTAGCAGGAGAAATTTTGGTGCAATTTTACTTGTTTTTATTCAACCCTTGACACCTATGGAGTATTATGGTGAGAAGAGATGAGATATATCAAACATAAAAGAATAAAATGGATTTGAAGAAGCCTCTTTTTCTTTTATAACAATGACAAAATTGCTTTTTGGTCTTCTAGTGAAATCAGAAACTTTTTTTTGAAGAAATGTTTTTTTTTTAAACTTTAATCAAGAAAGACACTTTATTTGAGGAAGGAAAAAGTTATTTTATTTCTTTTCCTATCTTTTCAAACTCCCTATTTAAATGACTTGTATGGTGAAAAAGAGGTTTTTTTCGCCTTCTTTCATGACATAATTGACTCTTATGGTGTCAAAAAAATGAGACCTGGACTTTGACCTTGATGAAGTTGTGATGAATGACCTAAGACCATATATTATTGATGGATGAAATGACCTGTGAAATGATGATGACCATGAATGGAGTGAATGGAGTAGCATTTCAGACCTAGACACATTTATTCAACAAAATTTTATTTGAAATTGAATTGAGAACATAAAATTTTAACCTAGGACCACTACTAAGTAATCCTGAAAGAGTACATTTGATCACTGAACATTTGGACACTAACATGACCCATTGTCTCTGTTTTTTAGATACAAAACAATGAAAATATCCTTTCAAACATTTTTTCACTATCTTATTTTTCCCATTAGATTGAGGATGATATGATGAGATATGAGCTAATTCAGTACCCAAAAAAGAAGATAATTTTGTCCAAAAATTTCTCGTAAAAATGGGATCTCTGTTGCTTGCAATGATCTTTGGGTTTCCATTTATCTTTTGAATTGTTTCCATAAATGCAGTAGCAACTCTACTAGCTCTAAATTGATGATATAATGCATAAAAGTGTGCATACTTGGTAAGTTTGTCAACTACCACCATGCTAACAGTATTTCCTTCGTACTTGGGTAAACCTATGATAAAATCCATTGAAACCTCCTCCCAACATTGACTTGTAATGGATAAAGGTTGTAATAGGCCCAGGGTCTTAATTGTCTCAACTCTATTTTGTTGGAAAACCTAACATTCTGCCACAAACTTTTCATTATCATATTTAAGGCCATCCCAAAAAAAAACCTTCTTGACCTTGTGGTAAGCTTCTAAAAATCCTTAGTGTCCTCCTAAGGGAGAGGTTTGCAATTCCAAAATAATATTTTGTTTGAGTTGGGAATTATTACAAATATATAAGCAATATTTGTACCATAATGAATCATTTTCTAGCTAAACATTTCATATGTACTAGGATCTTTTTGCTAATTTTGAATGAGTGTCCACACCTCTTCATCATTTTCAATTCATCCCTTGCTTTGGACTCAAGTTGGATAATATAAATTTCATAAAGCATTGCATCCACATCCTCATCCTTTCTTGAGAGTGCATCTGCAACAAAAATTTTCTTCCCTTTTTTGTAGATGATTTCAAAGTCATAACACAACATTTTTGTGACCCACTTTTGTTGCTCTTCTGAATATAATATTTGTTCAAAAAAATACTTAAGGCTATCATGATATGTTTTTAACTTGAATAATATTCCCATTAGATATGGTCACCATTTCTTTAGTGCATGTAGTATTGCCAACATTTCCTTATCTTAAATATGTTTCTTTAAATACTTTCCTTTCATTGGATGACTTTCAAAATCAATGCATCTTCCTTCTTGCATTCAAAAAACACCAATTCCATTTCCTGAGGCATCACAGTCCACAATAAAAAAATTGTGAAGTATGGCATAGCTAATACCATTGCTTGGCACATTACCTCTTTAAGATGTTCAAAGGCATTATTTTCTTTTGGAGTCCAAGAAAATGCATATTTCTTTAGTAATGATGTTAGAGGTGCCAATATTCTTCCATAATTCTTAACAAACTTGCGATAATACCATGTTAACCCCAAAAATCCTCGAATATGCTTTATGGTTGTGGGGATTTTCCATTCCTTCATAGATTTAATTTTTTTAGGGTCTATCTTAACACTCTCATGATATACATCATGACCCAAATATTCCACCTCCTATACTCCAAAGAAACATTTGGAGGTTTTTGCATATAACTGTTTGTCCTCCAATAGTTTGAGCACCATGTCAACATGTTGAACATGATCCTTCCAATATTTGTTGTAGATTAGTATATCATCAAAAAATACTAACACAAATTTTCTAAGGAAGGGCTTGAAAATGGAATTCATCAAACCTTGAAATGGGGAAGGTGCATTAGTAAGGCCAAAAGGCATGACCAAAAATTCATAATGACCCTCATGATTTTATAATGTTTTTTTCGAAATGTCTTCAGTCTTCATTCTAATTTGATAATATCTAGAACGAAGATCCATCTTGGTGAAGTAAATTGGTCCATGTAATTCATCCAATAATTCATCAATGGAGGGGATGTGAAATTTATCTTTAACAGTGATTTTTTTGAGCTCCCTATAATGCAGACACATATACCATGATCCATCCTTCTTGTGCACCAATACTATTAGAGATGAGAAATCACTTTGACTAGGTTGAATTATACTAGCCTCTAGCATTTCTGCAACCATACGTTCAAACTCACTTTTTTGAGCACTAGGATACCTGTAAGGCTTGATGTTTGGGGGAACAATTCCTGGAATCAAATAAATAGCATAATCATGATCACGAATAGGTGGGATTCCTTTGGGAGTCTCAAACACCTTGGAATGATTGTCCAACACTTTTTGGAGATCTTGAGAAATAGATGATTTTGATGTTTGAACCTCTAGTGAGCATAATTGTGCAATTAATCCTCACTGTTTTTTCTTTAGAATATTTGACATGAAATTAGAGTTGATTATCTTTCCCAAATTCCATGCGATACCCCGTAATTCAACTTCCTTTCCTTCCAAAAAAAAATTCAAGAAAAGTTATTGAAAATTAAAAGCTATCGTCCCCAAATATTTTAACCATTGTACTATTAGTACAACATCAACGCCACCCATTGGAATGGAGAGCATTGGATAATTAAATACATATTCGCCCATGGTTAGCCTGATATTATGGCACTTTCTAGAGAAATTTATAGTTCCTCCATTTGCAACCATCACTTGACACTCTGGTGCTGGGTATAGGAAGAAATTCAATTCCTTGGCTACCTTACAATGAATAAAATTATGGGTACTACTCAAATAAATCGACACTATTAATATTTTCTTATTAATATGTCCTTCTATATTGAGAGTTTGAGGAGTGGTAATTCCTGCCAATGCATTAAAGGATATGGCCATAAAAATTTCTTCTTCCTCTAGGGTTGATTCCTGGTTTATATCCTCTTATTTTGAAGTTTCTTGTTCGTTTTCTTCCTCCTCTTCACAATATATGTAAAATAATCTATTCTGAGAACACTTATGACCTTTAGTGTATTTTGTATCACAACTATAACAAAGCCATTTTTCTCTTTTTTCTTCCAATTGTTGTGGTGTCAACCTAATAGGTTGTGGAAGTCTAGAATTAGCAACACTTCCATATTTATAGATGTGAGTGGTAGTGTTAGCCACCTATAATTTCTGATATACCTAAGTGGTGACTAAATTTGTTTTCAAGCCTTCAAGAGATATATTTCCTTTGAAAATTTATCATCTTTGAAGTCTTATGATGATTCTATGTCCTTTGAATTAATCTTCTCTGCTATTTCACTAAAATCCCTCAAGAACCTACTCATTACCAAGAGAAAACTGCTTATAATGCCCCATTTCCCATCATCCATTCTCTTCATTTCACCCCCACAAAATCCTCATTTTCACCCTTGCTTCCTTTAAAAATCCTTCTATAAACCTTCATTAGACCTCCAAATCATCAAAACCCTCTTTTTAAACCTTATATATCCCTCTGATTTGGTTTAAAACCCCTCCTTTCATCTATCGTAACCTTCATTTTGGCTTAAAAAACACTATTTTTGGGCCCAAAATCACTTTTCTACAGTATGAGGTTCTTAAGCCCCTGAGGGCTTATTTCCTTTAGCACCTTACCTTCATATTACCCAAAGACCCACAATCGGGCGCTTAAAGGCTTAAAAAACCTTTCCCAAACCTTATTTCCCTTCTATTTTTCATTCTCGACGTATAATTTTGAAACCAAATATGGACCGTTGATCTCTGCAGGTCAACGGCCATCAGGCCCCTTCCTTCCGCCCATGTCATCTGCCTTACCTTTTCTCTCGTTCAAAAACTCCACCTCTTTATTAAATCTCCACCGCCTGATCATCTGATCCAATGACTGGGACGTAACGTGATGAACCAATAACTCGTCCATATCACGACAAAAGTACTGATGCGACTATTGGTCCCACCATACATCCTCCACACATCTTCGGATCGATCGCGTGCAACCCGTGCCGTTGGATTTGTTGCCCATCATCCAAGGGCTCAAACTTAATCTCGTGTAATTTTTGGCCTCACTGCTCAGTGCGATACTTCCGCGCGATATAAGATATTTTGAAAATCCACGTGTCAAACACTGTATGGAATCAAGTTCCAAAGGTGAAAACCATCTACCCACCATTTTGCCGTGCAAAAACCATTCCTGGTTTTCAGCCATACCTCCTACCCTCTGCAACGTACTTTTAGCTTTTAATCCTAGCTGTTGATCTCTAAGATCACACGGCCCATGTTATATCACGACATCAAATGCATTTGTCTCCCATCTCTCCCCAAATGACTTCATCAAGAAATCTCCACTGTAGATCATCCTGATCTAACGGTCCATGTTCATCCTCGCACCCAGACCCTCACTGAACTTGTTTAGCTTCTTTTCCAGGGTTTTTTCCTGATTTCTACTGTAATCACCACCTCCTCACTACTCCTCCACCACCCCAAATCCTCTGTAAGCAATCTAAACCAAGCCCGCAGGTTTTTATAACAATTTTGTCGTGTGTTTGCAGGTTTTTCATGGCCGATGAAGGATAAATGTTGTACAGTCACGAGGGTGATCCAAAGGCTCAGATATCAATCTCAGGGCCAAGAATCAATATCAAAGGGACCAAAACAAAAGGCGAGGTCGTGTCAACCAATGGATCAGATCCATGAATCCTCAATAAACCCTACAGCTCAGGGAAACCCTCCACCTATTCACAAAACACTCTAAAAGATGAGGATCACATATCCAATGGCATATGACAAGGCATAGAATATTAATGAAACATTTGAAGGCATCAGTATAGAAGCATATTGAGCAATCAACAAAGATAAAGCAAAAACAGAGCCAAAACATGTTAAAGTAAAAAATAATAGAGCAGTTATGGGTGCAAAAGCTCACTGACACAGATATTACCCATATCCATGAACACAAGCCTGCCAAGCAGTTATTACACCAAGGAAGATACTACAAACTGTCAGAAGCAGTTATTTAGAAGTATGGGAGTCCTCATAGCCCATTATTCACTTAACTCACTCCTAAGAAGATAACAGTACCACTACAGATAGTATTTCTTCCCAAAGGACACTCTGTAGGGTGTTTTATGTCATGTCAAAGGAACCTCAGCAAGCAACAAAGTTACTAAGTCTGTTTAGAAATTAATGAAATGTTTATGACACAGAATGGAGCATTCGAATGCACTCTCCTATCTCTGATGATCATTAAAACCTTCTTTTCCTACTTTTCCTCATTTTTACTATAAAGGCTCTTCTAAGCCTCATTGTAAAAGGTTGGCATTTGGTGATTTCTAAAGTAATACATAGAGTGTTGCTTTGAAGAAGCTTTGGTGTTCTGAAGGAGTGTGGAGGTCTCTATTTTTCTATTGATGAAGGAGGCCGGACCATTGGATCCCTAAGCCTAGATTTTGGTGAAGTAATCTCTTATTGTTAATGTTGTTTCTCATTTATCACTTTGTTCCATTATGCTTTGACTTAGAGTAGGATAAAAAGTTTAGGCAGAGAAATGTATCTTACAAGCACCTCTGACCTATTTATCCTTCACTGTTTATATGTTTTCCACTACTGAACATGACTGGGTAGTCTAATAGCTCTCTTGAGAATTCAGTTTGTTTTATTTCATAAATGGTAAATTCAGTTGTGTTAAAGACTGTTTAGGTGTTCCCTCTTTCTTTGCCACTGAATATTGTATCTGAAATATCCCTTTAATTATTATGTTTTCAGTTTGACATATAGATTTGTTTCAATCATACCCTCTGTTTCTTACTGTAATTATTGTGTTAAAGGTCCCTATAATTGCAGTCCTAGATGTCTAAGGCATTCTCTCTTCTTTGAATGCAATTATATGCCTTTGTTGGTTAAGCTCTCAAAGGTGAACTTGTAGGAGGAAATAGGGCGTTCCCAAAATCCTATAATTAATTTAGAAGGTTTAGTCTGCATTTATCCTTTATTTGAGTGTTTGTATCGATTAAATAAAAAATAGTGAGCTTACTGGAGGAAATAAGGCGTTCCCTAAATCCTTTAAGTCATTGTGAAAGGATTTAGTTTGCTTTTCACTCCTAGTCCTTAATGTTCATCCCATTTCACCTATACTATTCAAAAAATCCTTGACCAAGTTGGATTTTCCCTTTGGTTTCCCTTCCTTCTCAATTAGAACTATTTGGACTTTCACATGACTACATTTCCCAATGGCTTGTAGATTCCCATGCTCTATCTATACTACATGAAACATATTTTTCCAACTAAACAAAACAAACAACCTTGAACCTCATAACTAGCCTAAAATCAACCTCTAAACATTTCGAGACATATATTTATAAACATATTGAGAGATCCCTCTCCAAGACTAGGAGGGCTAGATCCTAGAGCTCTAAAGATTGGCTCTAATGTTGCCTTGTCTTTTGGTTAGCCAATCTACCAAAACATAGGACCCCAACAGGTAGTATTCATTTTGGCCATAATTTGTCTTTCAATTCTTCTTGGCAACCTAAATTTCTTCTCTAACGAATCAGGTTCCCAAAGGCAAACCTAATGTTGGATGTTATCCTTAAATTCCCTATGACGAGATCAATCTTGTTGGGAAACTAGCTCTAAAAAGAGAAGAAAAGAGATATCAACGCCTTAGAAATAAGCCACTTTGAGGGGGCAACCTCCAATACATTACATGAATGAACAATTCTTAGATGATTCAATTTACAAAACCTCCTTTCTATATATAGGAGTCCATGGGGCCATAATGTAATCCTAGCCTACCTAACAATAATAATTTAAGGGCACAATAATAACAAAAATGGGGGTTACAAGGGTACAATAATAACAATAAGGGGTTTACACTAACAATAATAAGGGACTATACTAGTGATATAGGGACCTAACATGCCCCTCTCCTTCAAAAAAGTGTTGTCCTCAACGCTTGAGTAGCTCCGGGTGCTTCTGTATAAAATTCTCATCCTCCCATGTAGAATCTTCGGTGGGTAAGTTCTTCCACTTGATGAGATACTCTGAAATTGATCAATTCCGTAGCTGTCGAGTTCTTGTTTCCATGACCGCTTCAGGTTCCAATATGATTTTTCCTTCCTCATCAAGTTCTGGCAATATTGTTTGAACTGGAAGATTTTTACCTATAACCTTCTTTAAGCATGAAACATGGAAAACTGGATGCACTCGTGAAGAAGCAGGAAACTCCAATTTGTATGCCATAGTACCAATTTTTTGCAACACCTTATAAGGACCATAGTACTTTGGCGATAATTTATTATCCTTCTTAGCTTGCTTGAGGGACATTTGTTTGTATGGTTGTAGCCGTAAAAATACCCAATCTCCTACATCAAAACTTCTCTCGCTGCGATGTTGATCTGTCTGTTGTTTCATTCAATTTTGTAACAAATTCAGGTTATCCTTTAAGAGTTGGAGAACTTCTTCTTGATGCTCGATGTGATCTTCCACTGCTTGAACCTTCGAATTTTCTCTTAAAGATGATGTGATGGATGGTGGATGATATCCATAAAGTGCCATAAATGGGGTCATTTTTGCTGCAGTATGGAAGGAAGTGTTATACCACCATTCGGCAAGAGGTAACCACTTGACCCATTGTGTTTGTTTATCAGATACAAAACAACGAAGATATCCTTCCAAACATTTATTTACTATCTCGGTTTGACCATCGGATTGAGGATGATAAGATGAGCTATGAGCTAATTGAGTACCCAAACAAGAAAATAACTCCGTCCAAAAATTTCCAGTAAAAATGGGATCTCTGTGGCTCACAATAACCCTTGGGCTTCCATGTAGCTTTTGAATTCTGTCCATAAATGTAGTAGCAACTGTACTTGCTTTAAATGGATGAGATAATGCACAAAAGTGTGCATACTTGGTAAGTCTATCAACTACCACCATGATGACATTCTTTCCTTCGGACTTAGGTAAAACTATGATAAAATCCATTGAAATCTCCTCCCAACGTTGACTTGGAATGGATAAAGGTTGTAGAAGTCCCGGGGTCTTAATTGTCTCAACTTTATTGTGCTGGCAAACCAAAAATTCTGTCACAAACTTTTTAATATCAGATTTAAGGCCATCCCAAAAAAATCTTTCTTCACCCTGTAGTAAGTTTTTAAAAATCCCGAGTGTCCTCCTAAAGGAGAAGTGTGCAATTCTAGAAGAATCTTTTGTTTTAGTTGGGAATTATTACAAAGATATAAGCGATCTTTATACCATAAGGAATCATTTTTCCAACTAAATGTATCAGATGTACTAGGATCTTGATGCAACTTTTGAATGAGTTTCCATATATATTTTTCCTTCTTCTATTCATCTCTTGCTTCGGTTATCAAATCTGGTTGGATAATAGAAATGGCACAAAGCAATGCTTCCACCACTTCATTCTTTCTTGAGAGTGCATCTGCAACAACATTAAGCTTTCCTTTTTTGTAGATTATTTAAAAGTCATAACCAAACATCTTTGTGACCCATTTTTGCTGCTCTTCTAAAGATAGTCTTTGTTCCAAAAAGTGTTTAAGACTATCATGATCAGTTTTTACCTTGAAGTGTCTTCCCATTAGGTAAGTTTACCATTTCTTTAGTGCATGCAGTATTGCTAACATTTCCTTCTCATAAATAGGTTTCTGTAAATACTTTCCTTTGATTGGACGACTTTCAAAATCAATGGGTCTTCCTTCCTGCATTAAAATAGCACCAATTCCATTTCCTGAGGCATCACATTCCACAATAAAGGTTTTTTTGAAGTCTGGCATAGCTAAGACAGGCGCTAGGCACATTGCCTCTTTAAGATGTTCAAAAGCCTTAGTTGCTTCAAGAGTCCATGAAAATGCATCTTTCTTCAAAAAAATTGTTAGAGGTGCTGCTATTCTCCCATAATTCTTAACAAACTTGTGATAATACCCTGTTAACCCGAGAAATCCTCGCAACTGCTTTATGGTCGTGGGGACTTTCCATTCCTTAATGGCTTTAATTTTGTTAGGGTCTACTTTAACACCCTCGTGAGATACAATATGACCCAGATATTCCACCTCTTGTACTCCAAAGAAATATTTGGATGTTTTTGCATATAATTGTTTCTCCTGCAATAGTTTGAGCACCCTGTCAACATGTTCAACATGATCCTTCCAAGACCTGCTGTAGATTAGTATATCCTCAAAAAATACTAGCACAAATTTTCTAAGGAAGGGTTTGAAAATGGAATTCATCGACCCTTGAAATGTAGAAGGTGCATTGGTAAGGCCAAAAGGCATGACCAAAAATTCATAATGACCCTCATGAGTTCGAAATGCTGTTTTTGGAATATCTTCAGTCTTCATTCTAATATGATGATATCTTGAACGAAGATCCAACTTGGTAAAATAAATTGCTCCATGTAATTCATCCAATAATTCATCAATCACAGGAATGGGAAATTTATCTTTAATGGTGAGCTTATTGAGCTCCCTATAATCCGGACACATTCGCCATGATCCATCCTTCTTGTTTACCAATACTACAGGAGCAGAGAAAGAACTTTGACTAGGTTGAATTATACCCGCCTCTAACATTTCTGCAATCATACGTTCAATTTCGCTCTTTTGGAAGTAAGGATATCTATAAGGCCTGATGTTTGGAGGAACACTTCCTGGAATCAAATGAATAGCATGATCATGATCACGAATAGGTGGGATTCCTTTGGGAGTTTCAAACACCTTGGAATGATTGAACAAGACTTGTTGGAGATCTGTAGGAATAGATGATTTTGATGTTGGAACTTCTAGTGAGCATAATTGTGCAATTATGCCTTGTTGTTCTTTCTTTAGAAGCTTTGTCATGACATTAGCGCTTATTATCCTTCATGGATTCCCTGCAATACCTCGTAATTCAACTTTCTTTCCTTCTGAAAAAAAAATCAAGAAACGTTCTTGAAAATTAAAAGCTACCGTCCCCAAAGATTGTAACCATTGCACTCCTAGTACAACATCAGCACCTCCCATAGGAATGGAAAGCATTGGACTAGTCAATACATATTCCCCCATGGTTAGCTTGATATTATGGAATTTCCTAGAGCAATTTATAGTTACTCCATTTGCAACCATCACTTGACATTCTGGTGTTGGGTATAGGAAACAATTTAATTCCTTGGCTACCTTACAATGAATAAAATTATGGGTGCTACCTGAATCAATCAACACTATTACCTTTTTCTTCTTGATATGTCCTTATATATTGAGAGTTTGAGGAGTGGTAATTCCTTCCAGTGCATTACATGATATGGTCGGATTCATTTCTTCCTCTTCTAGGGCCGGTTCCTGGTGTATATCCTCTTCTTGTTCATTTTCTTCTTCTTCTTCACAATCTATGTAAAATAATTTCTTTTCAGCACACTTATGACCTTTAGTGTATTTGCTATCACAACTGTAGCAAAGCCATTTTGCTCTTTTTTCTTCTAATTGTTGTGGTGTCAACCTAGTAGGTTGTGGAAATCTAGGCGTAGCAACACTTCCTTCTTTATAGAATTGAGTGGTAGGCTTCCTTGTCGCCATAATTTTACATTCAACTTTTCTTGCCAACCTGAATGCCTTCTCCAATGAATCAGGTTCCAAAACACGAAATTCATGTTGAATGTTATCCTTTAGAGTGCCTATGAAGAGATCAATCCTGTGTTCCTCTGGAATATCAGTTACCCTTATATTCAATTTTTGGAAGTCCTCAATGTGCTACCCCAGTAAACCCTTTTGTTTGAGATTTATCAATTGGCTAAAGAAGGTGTTTCTCTTTGTATCCTCATCATGTGCTATCATTTCCTCCAAAAAAATTGACCAAGTGAAAATTTGTTTATGGGAGCAAAGCCATCGATACCATACAAATGTATTTTGTTCTAAATGTAAAGTTGCAATGCGTACCTTTTGTGTGTTTTGCACATTATGAAGATCAAAATATTGCTCCATCTGTAGTATCCATGTTATTGGATCCTTTCCATCAAACTTCCTCATATCCATCTTTGGAATATGGTGGTTCTTCCCGCCAACATTAGAGTTTATGAAATCACGATTAAAATTTATTTTTTTCTCATCATGAGGTTCTTCTACTATCTTTTCACCATTAGGAAACATTTCTTGTATCAACTTTGTCAAACCTTCTAAGGAAACCTTCATGTTTTCCATTTTCTCATCGATCATAGCTTCCATGTCATCCATATTAGACTCCATGCCAGCCTCCATGCCATCAATCTTAGATTCCATGCCATCTATCTTAGATTCCAAGACTTTCTTCAAACCATCCATTTTAGTTTCCACGCCTTTCTTCAAAACTTCCATGTCATTTTTTGTTGCTCTTTGCAAGAGCGAAATTTGTTGCACTTGTTCTTGTAATTTTGATATGTCATGTTGCCATTCTTCATCTTCATGATTCATAGTAGAGCTTTCCAAAGGCTTAATGGGTGTTGAATTCTTTTTAGAGGCCATTTTATAATCCAATATTGATATCTATTCTACAATATGCCCTTGAAATCAATTCAACTTGATTCTTCAAACAAGACTTATGCAATTCGGCAAAAAAAATACACACCTTTTACTTAATTTTGAGGAGCTCGATATTGAAATTGTATTATCTATGTGATTGCAGCTCTTCAATATCTGAAATTTAGCACTGAAGTAGCCCTCTGAATTCTCTTTTGAATGCCACAAGTCTGACTTGATTTGGATTCTCCAAGACAAAGTTATGTCCAATCTCCCACAATGACCTAATTATGGGCTCGTTCAGTATAGCGAATTTGTATGAATTTCCACGTGTCACTGTTTCATCCTTCGCTTCTAAAATTGATAGACAAGAAACTAAAGTCCGTGTACTTACGACCAATTTTTACGACACTCCAATCCGATGCTCATAGAGAGAGTTATTTAAATTTTCCCATGATCACCTCTTTGAGATAAAATTCAGGAACCTGAAAAAGCATTACGCTCCACAGATCATATCTCCAAAAATATTGTGAACCAAGCTCTGACATTTTTTGACTATTTTCCTTTGGATTTCAGATTCGCACCATAAAAATTCCAGATTTTTAATCTCAGTAGAAATTTTTTTATAACAAATGCCACGATGACTTGTTTAGGAGCCTGAAAAACTACCTAAATTCCACAGATCAAATCTCCGAAAATATTGCGAACCAAGCTCTGAAATTTTTAGACAATCTTCCTTAGGATTTCGGCTTTCCACCCTAAAAATTTCAGCTTCTGAGACTTCGTATAAAAACAGTTATAGTGAAAATGCCACGATGACCTGTTTGGAGCAGCGAAACCCTAGAATCCAAAGCTCTGATACCAAATGTTGGGAAACCAGCTCCAAAAAGAGAAGAAAAGAGATATCAATGCCTTAGAAATAAGCCACTTCAAGGGGGGAACCTTCAATACATTGCATGAATTAACAATTCTTGGATGATTCAATTTACAAAACCTCCTTTCTATATATGGGAGTCCATGGGGCCATAATGTAATCCTAGCCGACCTAACAATAATAATTTAAGGGCACAATAATAACAAAAATGGGGGTTACAAGGGTACAATAATAACAATAAGGGGTTTACACTAACAATAATAAGGGACTATACGAGTGATGTAGGGACCTAACAAATCCTCTGCTCCTTTGGAATATCCATTACCCTTATATTCAATTTTTGGAAGTCCTTAATGTGCTCCACCATCGAACCATTTTGTTTGAGATTTATCAGTTGGCTAAAGAAGGTGTTGTTCTTTGTATCCTCATAATTTCCTATCATTTCCTTCGTAAAAATTGACCAAGTGATAGTTTGTTTATGAGATAAAAGCCATTGATACCATACAAATTTGTTTTGTTCTAAATATAAAGTTGCAAAACATACCTTTTGTATGTTTTACACATTATGGAGATCAAAATATTTCTCCACCTATAGTATCCATGTTACACGGTCCTTACCATCAAACTTCCTCATATCAATCTCTGGAATGTTCTGGCTATTTAAGCCGACGTTAGATTTTATGAAGTGGTTAACATTTATTTTTTTCTCATCATTAGTTTCCTCTACTACCTATTCATCATTAGGAATAATTTCTTGAAGAAACTTTGGGAAACATTCCTTCAAACCTTCCATGTCTTCTTTTAGTTTTTCTTCTATACCATCGATCTTATCTTTCATGCAATTCTTCAAACCATCCATCTTAGATTCCATTTATTTCATTTCTTTCTTCAAACCATCCATATTAGCTTCCATTTCACTTTTTGTTACTCTTTGTGAGAGAGAAATTTATTGCACTTGGTCTCATAATTTTGATATATAATTTGCACTTCTTCCTCTTCATGAGTCATAGTAGAGTATTATAAGGGCGTAGTGGGTGTGGAATTATTTTTGGGGAAAATTTTAGAACCCAATACTTATATCTATGCTTGAATATGCCCTTGGAATCACTTCAAACTAATTTTTCAAGCAAGACTTATGCAATTTAAAAAAAAATACATATATTTTTTGTAATGTTCCTAATTTTTCCCTTCAATAAATTTGAACATTAGATTTTCATAATTTCACTTAGAAGTTAAATAATTGGGTAAGGAGGCCTATCCATAATAAGAACATGTATAAAATCCCTCTAGTATGAAAGGGGATCAACCTTGGAACTAGATTTCACACCCTCATGTGTGAAGGGGAACATTTTTCAAAGTGGCTTGGTTAAGTTTGACCAAGTCAAACTTCATCGTGTATGAGGTGGAAAGCACTACATGGGGCAGCGCAGAGATAGAGGAGGGAATATTCCTTTATGGAGGAAACCCTAATGGATGGGGCCCATGGAGAGAGAGCCTTCACTTACTATATATGGAGAGGAGGAGAGCCATTGTTATTCATGCTTGTATTATTCATTTCATGTCTATTTAGACATTGTGCATTCTTCACTGTTTAGCAAGAATTGCTAGGAAATTCTAGTTTAGGATTTCCTCACCTTCTTGAGAGGTCTCTTGAGGGTTGGTTCTTCATTCTTCACATCTCTTGGCTCAAGGCCAAAACATCCTCCTCTAGGACATCGTTATTGCTGCAGCAGCATAATACTATGTTGTAGGGTGTTGCAGTGGAGACTTCTTAACACCTCTTCCATCTCTTGTTTTTCAAAGAAAAAGTCTTTCCTTTCTTTGGGAGATCAGATTGGAAGCTTGGGAGATTATTTTTAGATCTTGGCACTTGGCCATTTCATTTTATTCCACCCACTTCGTAGTTACCTTCTTAGACTACGTTATTTTCATGAGTACTTGCAGTGAGGGATTGCAGTATTGATTGGAGGGTGATATCTCAAGTGTAAGGATCAACCTTCCACTTTGGAGATCCATTGGAGAAGGTATACTTCATATTGATCATCATCTTCAGCCTTCTCTATTGAGTTCTATATTTGAGTTGCTGTAGCTACCCAGCAACTCCAACATTTTTTCCATTTTGTATATTTCAACCAATCCCTTGGAGGATTGATGTATTTTTTCTTATAAGCGTTAGATCTTTGCTCCCGTAGTGTATTTGATAAATATATTGTCATATATTTCAGTTATTATGTAATATGGAGCAGTACCTCTTATAAACTGCGTCCTCATAGCCAAGGGTTTCATGTTTGCAGCTGTGTTTCTTCATTACCATGTACATGTATTGTTGAGGCTTGCATTGCCTTTCTTGAGAGGTTGTTTCCTCAAGAACTTGTACTCTCTTTGCTGCTATAAAATTATTCATTGGATATCTACATATTCTTGTCTCATAGCTCATAAAATAACGTTGTTGATCTATTGTATGTTCATACATTTGTTGGAGTCCCTCACCGAGCACTTTCTGAGGATATCGAGTAGTGGGAGATCTGTTTAACCACTCTAGAAGGATTTCTTTGATCCCAACTCTTGTATTTCATTCTTATATGTATTGATATAAGGGATCCAGGTCTTGGTATCAAATCCTACTGCCTCCATTTCTGGAAAATGCGTTTTCCAGCCATGGGTTGCTAGCTATTCTTGAAAAGGGATATTACATTTTTCTTTCTTTTGAGGAGCTCGATATTGAAAATAGTGTATCTCTGTAATTTATGATATGAAATATATTAACTTTGGTCCTATCATATCCCTCTACGTCTTCTTTCTAATGCCATGGGTCAGGCCTAATTTGGATTCTTCAAGACAAATTTATGCTCGATCTCCCACAATGACCTAAGTATGGGTGAGTTCAGTAGAGCAAACTTGTATGGCATTCCATGTGTCCATGTTTCAACCTTAACCTCTGAGATCGATATACACAAGACTAGAGTACATGAACTTGTGGGATTTTTTTACATAATTCCAATCCTATGCCTGAAACAAAAGTTATGATGATTTTCCCTCCGTAACCTATTTTAGGTGACATTATCATTAGGGGAATTTTGAGGTCTAAAATGGGCCTCCTAAGGAAATTATAAAATAATAGTGGAAAAAATCAAATAAGATTTGATGACATCATCAAATTTTAGAGGGAAAAATGGAAAAACTACTTTTTCAACTCATATTTTCAACTTATCTCCCAAAGTTTTTACTCAAATTTCGAGCGGGAGTACTTGTTGGATGCGAAATTTAATTCCCCATCCAAGGAGTACCCATGTTGCATACTTTCGATGGGTCCTACTACACGAAAAATGAGAAATACATAAAAAAACGTGATTACAATCATGTTTTTTATGTATTTCTCATTTTTCGTGTAGTAGAGTTCATCGAAAGTATGCAACATGGATACTCCTTGGATGAGGAATTAAATTTCGCATCCAACGAGTGCTCCCGCTCGAAATTTGAGTAAAAATTTTGGGAGATAAGTTGAAAATACGAGTTGAAAAAGTAGTTTTATTATTTTATTATTTTTTAATATTTTTACCCTTTTATTTAAAAAATGGTGAATCACCCCCCATGGTTGACATAATCATCTTGAATCCTACTGGTTGTTATAAAGTTTATTTTTGTTGTACATTTTTCTTATGAGGCCCATTTTAGACCTCAAAATTCCCCTAATGAGAGCTTGCAAAAACCCTAACTTCCATAGACCATATCTCCAAAGATATTGTGAACTAAGGTCTGAAATTTTTATCTGAAGTTCCTCAGGATTTTGGCTCAAATGGGATTTTTTTAGCTTTTGCACCTTCGCAAAATGATAGTTATAGTGAAAATTCGAAGATGACCTTGCTTGAAGTAGCGAAACAATAAAATCCAAAGCTTTGATACCAAATATTATGAAACCAGCTCACAAAATAGAAGAAAAGATAGATCAACACCTTAGAAATCACCCTCTTTGAGGGGGAAACCTCATTTAAATTACATAAATGAACAATTCCTGGATTATACAAATTACAAAGCCTCCTTTCTATATATAGGAGTCTATTGGGTCACCATATAATCCTAGTCAACATAACAATAACAATGTAAGGACACAACAATACAAATAGTGGGCTTTTATGGGACACAATAATAACAATATGGGGACTACATGGGTACAACAATAACAATAAGGGGGCTATAATAATAATAAAAATAAGGAGATATACTAGTATTATAGGGACCTATCATACGGTATGTTGATAGTTATTGTTTCAAGCATATGACTGGGGATAAGAGTAAATTTATGTTGCTAAAAGAGAAGGACAGAGGGAAAAATTCCCTAGCAAGAATTAAGGGTAAGGGCATAGTCAATCTTGATCAAAATAATAAAGCCAAAAATGTGTTGTATGTAGAAGTTCTCAAACAAAACTTACTTAGTGTAAGCCAGATGTGTGATAATGGCTATAATGTGACCTTTTGACCTAAGTACTATGAGATATGAAATGAAGAAAATGGAAAGCCAATGGGAAAAGTAGTCAGAAATCATAATAGTGTATATGTGTTTCATGAATCCAAAGTTAGCTTCTATTTAAGTAATACAAATGAAGCCTGGTTATGGCACAAGAGACTTGGTAATATGAATTTTGACGGTCTAATAAGAGTAAGCAAGCTAGGAGTTGTGAGAGAATTTCCAAGATTGTCAAAGCCTGATAGTTCAATCTACAAGTATTATCAATTTGGTAAGTAAACTAGGACTCATTTCAAGACAAAATAGTTTTCTTCATCTAGACCACTCGAGATAATTCACACAGATATCTACAACCCAACTAGAGAAAAACGTTCCCAAGAGTAGAAAGGTATTTTATGCTGCGTATTGCTAATTTTACTAGTGCCACTTGGATAGTGCTCTTAAAAGAAAAATCAGAAGTGTTTAAAAATTTTAAAAAATTTAAAGCTTAACTAGAAAATGAGAAATATCTAAAGACCAAATGTTTAAGATCATATAGAGGAGGAGAATGCACTTCAAGATAGTTTGAAGAATCATGTGAAGATTATGGAATAAGGACACAATATTTTGTGTCTAGAACTCCAAAAAAAAATGGAGTAGCTGAGAGAAAGAACAGAAAAATCCAGGAGATGGCCAAATCTATTATGGATGAAGGAGATGTACCTCACATATTATGGCCAAAAGCAACACAAACAATAGTGTACCTATCAAATAGAACACAAATCAGGCCTAATAATGATAAAACTCCATATGAGTTGTGGAAGGGAAGACCTGCATAATTTAAACACTACAAGGTGTTTGGGAGAAAACTATTTATCAAAAGGAATGATAAAAAACTAGGAAAGTTTGATTCACACATTGATAAGGGAATATTACTCAGGTACTCTACTCAAAGTAAAGAATACAAGTGTTACAACAAAAGGACAAAGAGGGTTTAGGATTGCATTGATATAGTAGTAGATAAAATAGCTTCACAACCTCAGTCCTCCAAAGAAAACATGAACTTAGATGGAGAATAGAGTTCAGACATCATGCCCTCAAATCAAGATGAAACAAATTCAAATAATGAAGATGTGGAAAAGAGCACAACTCCAAGGTCCAAAACTCCTTGTGTTGGGATGGGGTCCCCTAAGGTCAAGTTTTTGGTATAATATTGGTTAAATTTTGTTGAAACATGTTGCATGCAGAGGTCAAGGGGCTTTGGGGTATGTCAAAGCTCCTTTATAATTTTAATGGGTGAAAAGTGGAAACCATGAGTCTCAAACCATGTTTTGAGACCATGGTATGTGTGCATTCAAGTCATATAAATATGTAAGAGTTGAGTCGACTAAGGATATATGATCATTGTGTTTATGATTTATGTTTTGGTCGAATTTTGGGCTATTTTGTGTAGGTCTAGGTAGAAAGGCTCCTGCTGGTTATGTGCACAGAGACCTAGTCCTAATATATGTCCAATGACTCTCTTACTGTGTGCGTATAAGAAAAGGATTATACTAATTTAGATCTATTAATAAAGAAGAATTTATGGCGAACTATTTGCATTATGATTTCTATGTTTTGGTTTAACTATCTATTGATTACTGTAAGTGATAGATATGTTTATGTTACGTTTGAATGCACAATTTTTTGAGTTAATTATCTGTGAAATATCTATGTGTTCGTGCAAGGGTTGCATCTCTGTTAAGGGTTTTACTAGAAAACTATCTATAAGATTACACTAGTGTTTTTTCTGCTCTAATAAGCTATACCTGACTGAATTTTAATAATCTATTTATGCATATCTGTTAATGGTTTTATCTGTGTTTAGATATGGTTTCTGTGAAGTTTCTCATAGGCCGATAAGCCTTAGATCTAATAATTAAGGTTAAAGCCCACATCAAACACTCCCTCAGGTTGCGGAAACCTTGTTCCAGTACCCCCCCCGGTACCCCAACCCCCCCCCGCAAATACTGCTTCGGGTAAGACTTTGGTTTGTGTAAGAAGATCACTGCCGAAAGGGCCCATAGTTGGAGGGTTTTGTTGGTTGCGCAGAACACTCTGAACCTGGGTTAGGACCCATTAAGCCAAAAAATTGTTTCGTTTCTAGGACCAGGATCTATTTGAGGGAGATTTGATGTTGTGGAATCTGAAGAAGAACAAACTACAATATTGGCTCCATAAGAAGGTGCCTGAATTTTCAATCGAAGAAAATGAAAACCCTAAGTTGTCTGCTAAGGATTGGGAGCAACGGTATATCTATACAGAGATGCACGAAATTTTATTTTCTTCCTTTGCAACAGAGTTACAAGAGTATTTATATCGCCTTGCAAAGTTTCAGACTTGTGCAAAGGATGACAAGACCACTATGTGGACTCCTAAGATGGTTCAAGAGCTAGAGAAATCTAGAAATAAAATTACTTACATAATAGATTATTGGATTCATAGCATTCTGGGTGGGTTTGTGAATGATTTTTCTACTGATACTTTTGTATCATATTATGAAGTTGAAAGGAGATTTTTCAAAGGCCCTAGAGGTAAAATTTTGTGCTCATTGAAAATATGGATTAAAATGATTTTATGTGAAAAGGGTGATGTTATAGGGAAAATGAACTCCTCATCAACTCAGAGGAGAAGGTAACATGGAAGGAAGAAAATGTCCTAGAAAAGACCCATTTTTCCAAGGTAACTCACACCAGAAAAATCTAGGCAGAGTTATAATGCACCCTAGACATGGAAAGGAAGCGTTAATGCCTAGGGTAATGCTTTGTATTGCCCAAGGGGCATCATTATCTGTGTTTGAATTTGGAAAGGAAAATATGTTGCGGAAAACTAACTAGCATTTCCAAATTTTTCTCAGAAAGAGTCAATTCAAAAGTAGAAACTAATGGCACAAACCTTTTATTAGACATTTCCAAACACAACTAAATCTAGATATTTCCCGACTTGAACTGGTTGAAAGAGTTGGCAAGGTTTGTCCTCTCCATTTCCTATAAATTGGAAATGTGGGCTCTTGGTCTAAGGTCAAAGGTTTTATTATATGTGGAGAATAATTTCATTGTTTTAGTGTGAGGCTTGAAGATCAACAAGGTCCATTAAGGACTTTCTACCTTGAGCATCATCACACTCGGAGATAGAGAAAGAGAGAGAGGAATTGGAAGGCTGAGGAGGGATTGGTGCAACTGATGGTTGTAATACTCATTTTTATAAATCAATAGAATTGTATCTATTTTGTCCATTCGATGCATAAGTGTCACATTTTATGTTCATTTGTCTATGTAGCATGATATGAATGGCTTATATCTGCATAGTTTAATGTTATTTATATCCTATTTTAATTGTTAGAAAGTTATATTGTTGTGAAGATTACATAGGTGATTTGATTGGTTGTAGGATTTGGATTTGCAGCTGGTGAGGAAGGACTCCTACCCCGTTGTTTAGCATTCTCCATAGGATCTGATATCCACAAAGAGGTAATCAT
The DNA here is from genome assembly GCA_034641835.2 of Pinus albicaulis. Lineage (NCBI taxonomy): Eukaryota > Viridiplantae > Streptophyta > Pinopsida > Pinales > Pinaceae > Pinus > Pinus albicaulis. Next base: position 658,745,546 of record CM076583.1, on the reverse strand, counting down.
TCCAAATCCTTCTTTGTCAATTATATATTAGTATGAACATGTATGCATTAACTTTGGAACTTTACAACTAATATTACAATCTGCCTTGGGCACCGGAAATCCCTGAGAGGGATACTCAATAACCACCACCCAAGAATATTACCCTATAGCAGAAATGGCGACTCCGCTGGGGAGTAAACCCCAAGCTTCCAGATTTTTCCTATGAATTTACCTCTTTTCCTCTATTCACATATCCTTCTGATCAATTTATATGCTTAGTAATCATCTTAGTACCTCATAGAGTCCACAGTAGACCCCACCTAGCCATCTATACAAATTTACCTTGAGTAACTCTCCCTCTGAGAGTGTTTTAGCGTGTTATAACGTTGCTTATGCTCAGATACAATGCGTTAGTATCATCATTAATGATTTGTAGCCATTTCTTGCTAGCATTACCCAACCAAAATATGTTTTTTACACCCCAGTTGTGTTTCCCTTTAGCTGTGGAGTTATTGGCCACCAGATTAGCTTCTTTCATTGGATCCTTGTGCTTGGTTATTAGTTACCATTTTTTGTTCTTGTTTAAAAAAGTTAATGTTAATATCATCTACTTTTTGAAGAAGATTTTTTTTTAAAGTTTTATGAGCTTAGCTGAATCAATTATGAAAAATTTGGTTAAAATGTTATTAGAGAAGATAGATAGATGTCTAAATATTTAAATTTGAACTATGTTATTTCAATGTTTGGTGCATGGATGTTGGAAAAATATCTCCCTATATAATGAACTCTTCATTGAATTGAATATTTAGAGCATCTTTCTGCATGGTTTTTGAGTCAGAGTCTCATCACATTTCATATGTCCACTCCCCCTCCACAAGACTAATAATCAAGTACACTAAGAATAAAGTGATAAGAAAATTAATCATATAAATTTTTTTGAGCTCACACCAACAGTAGTTTAGGCTAGGATCTTGGGGTAGGAGAAGTGATAAAATCACCAAAAATATTAAAACTTGAAACTAGTTTCATTAAAAAGTGAAATCCTACTGCACTCATATTGTCAGGGCCACTACACTACCACCGGATTTAAGTGCAATACAACACTAGGGTGCATGAGAAGGTAGCCCACCTTCGAGTGCATTCATTGGGCATTCTATATATTGGGGTTCCCTTCGGGGATGTCGAAACTAGATCAGGGATCTAGGTGTTCTGCCCATATAACATACTATCTACAACCGTGACCCCCCTGACAATGTCTGTGATTTGAGGTATCGTTATTTTTCTTACTTCTTAGGGACTTACACAAGGTGGTTGGGGCAGGCTACCCTGGTACCTAAAACAAAAGGACCTACTCTGTCTTCATTCTCTGGGAGGGCACTCGTCTTCACGAGAGTTCTTACACCTATTTTTTGAGGTTCGGGTGAAGCTCTAGTGTAACCGCAGCTGTATTTTTGACCAAAACTCTTTGTATGCTATTGTGATATTGGGTTTCATCTCTAGCAAATGATAATACTCAGACGGGGCCATACCTATTCTGGCTGGTTCTTGATTTATTTTAGAAGTCCTTTTTTATTTTTTCTTTTTTAGGTGTGTAGTTACTATTATCACTCATAAAAAAATCAAATATCATTTGACATAGTCTTAGAGGTTCATGTGTCAAAGGTATGGTCATAGAATTCATTTTTCATTACTTGGTTAAAGCAAATTTCAAATTTTTCTTATTATCTTATCCTAAGGTCAAAACCCATCCCCATTCAAGTATTTTCATGTCACATCAGTCATTATTTCCTGACATATTTAATTTCCCAAGCATACAACTCTGAAAATTTCATTTTAGCCAGAATCCCTATTTTCATAGTGAATTACACAGAAAAAATGCACTTTTCGCTACAAAACTACTAATACTTTCGTAGCGAAACTGCCCAAAAATACACTAAGTAGACGACGAAAGGTGGTATTCCTACCTGTCTTCTCAAAACAACTGCTAGGTGCCAGTCAATGATTGAAAGGGTTAGGATATATGTCATTCGAGTCAGTTAGGGTTAAATAAAGGTACAATGGTCATGGCTGAGGTCATTATTACCATTTTAAGTATGTATGAGTGATAATTATGCCATGAGTTGTCATCAAACTTTAAAATATTTCCCAATTGAGTCATTACAAGTCATTATCCACTCCCTCTTTGCATGTTATTGAGCTCTGGAGAGCTATTTCACTAAGCCCAAGATGTGGCTTGAATTTTCAAAGGTTTTCAGGTATCACTGATCAAGCGAGGTAGAGAAGACATAAAAGTACCATGGCTACAAAGAGGAAGACCAACAAAGGTGGCCACTATCTTAGATATGAGCCATTAGACATGTTAGCCACCTATAAAAATTTGTCATATCAAATGGTGGCTAAATCTTTTTTAGCCTTCAAGAAACAATTTCATATCCAAATTGTGATTTCTTGAAGCCTTATGATGATATTTTACCTCTGAGTTAATCTTAACTGTTGTTCCATTATTATTCCTAAAGAACCTTGCTGCTTACCAAGAGAAAGACTGCTTAAAAACTCCCCCTTTCACTCATTTTTATCCCTTTTTCATAAAACTTTATTTTCACCTTTTAAACCTCCATTCCCCTTTAAAACCTCCAAAATCCCTTTAAACCTGTGAAAATTCCTTTTGTAGGTTTAAAAACCCCTTTTTCCCCTTCTACCAAAAGCCAAAAAAGCCTTGAAAAACCTTCATTTTGGCCTAAAAAACCCATTTTTCTATTAAGGCCTTAAGCCCCTTTTGGCCTTAACCCCAGCTCCTTTTATCCGCATAAAACATGGAGCCGTAACCCGGAGCTAACCCCCACTGCGCAATCACAATCGGGGTTTTCCTGTTTCCTTATTTTCCTTTTACTTTCAAACAAACTCTGATGCGAATAAGCATTTTTCTTTTAAACCCTCGATCTCCTCACCTTCTTCACAAAATCATAGCCCTGCAATCGGGCACTAAAAACACTAAAAAACCTTTCCCAAACCTTATTTTTCCTTTGTTTTTTATAAAAACCGATGATATGTTTTGAAACAAATATGGGCCGTTGATCTCTGTAGATCAACGGCCATTGGCTCATCGCATCGCAAAATCCACATGAGTCATTCCCTTTTCCATCTTTTTCAAAGTTCTGATGCGATCCCTCTGATTCAATCTCAGCCATCAATCATCCTTCTGATCCGACGGTCAGTGAAACATCACATCGCAACTCTTCCCTTATCCTTTTCCTTTTCCCTCCTCCAATGCTGATTTACCGAGTTAATCTCAGTCGTTGAATCCACAAGAACCAATGGCCCAGATTCAATCGCATTACTCCCTCCACCTTCTACTAATATCTTCCCCGATTTAATCTTGACCGTTGATCTTTTTAAATCGAATGGTCCACATTGCATCTACTTTTCAAACCCCACCCTTTTCATTTCTCCCCATCAGTAGATCTCGACCGTCCATTTCCAAGATCCAACGGTCAAAATCTCAACCATCATTTGACCCCACTTGCCTTTTTTCCCGTGCATCTTGCCCTCCATCCCGTGCGATCCACACCATTGGATCTGGAGCCTCTCATCCGACGGCTAAAAACCTGTTTCGTGTAATTTTTGCGCCTAAACGTTAACATTCCAAAATTACGTTAAATGGGAAGTATTGGGAGGGACGTGTGTCAAGCGACGTACCGTATGGTGTTTTTTTTCCAAAATCTTAAAACCGCCCAAATGCTGCACGACAACCACTGTCGATTTTCTTCCAAACCACCAGCCTCCTCAAAGTCATTTTCACCTTTTGATCTTGGCCATTGATCTTTGAGATCGGACGGCTCACGCTCTATCATACCCTGAGTCATTTAACCTTCCCCTTTTCTCCCAAATTCTCCCTCTAAAGATCTCCGTCGTCGATCTCTGAGATCGGATGGTCCTATTTTAATCTCACCCCCCATCCATGTTCCAACCAACTTACCCCCGAAACATTTCACCAAACGATCTTGACTGTCGATTGTTCTAATCTAATAGCCCATGATCGTCCTCACACCCAAACTTCCATTTCACCTGGTTAGCTGTTCTGCCAGCATTTTTCTCCCTTTTCCTACTACATTCACTTTCTTCCTCCCTACTCCTCCACCCCCATGAACTCTCCGAAGCAGTCTTAACCAAATTCCGTAGGATTTTATAATGAGTTTGTTATGTTTTTTACAGGAATAAATAGTGTTTTCTCTATGTATTTATGCAGTCACAGACAAGTGATCAATTCAGTCCAGAATGAAAATTATGTGACTTAAACCAAAGAAGTTGGGATCTACAGGGTACGAGACCCAAGTTTGAACATCTGGATAAGGATCCAGTGTTTTAAAAAAACCCTCCAATAGCAGAAAGCCACCTGTATAAACAAACAATAGCAAAGTGTATCAGAAATGAAGAAACCAGGGTTAAAGAGTGATTAAAGCCAAAGCCCGAAGATCAGAGCTTTAATCCATCATTTAAAGAGTTAAAGACAGTGTTAAAGAAAAAATACCCAAAACAAAGATTAAGGCCTAATTAAGCCTAAAACACAGAGTAAAGACAGATTAAAGTTTTTTATGGATAAACATAGAAAAATATCAGTAAGGAGGCCTCCACTGCCACATCAGAGGCCAGAATATCCTCTTCAGCTACCAAAGTGCCACCTACAGTCTCAATAAATCAAAATAAGGCATAAGTTATTGTCCAGTTAGTGATATTTTTTCCTAAAGATAGCCAGAGTTATTTCCAAGCTGCCTGAAGAGTTTTTAAAAGTCAACAAAATCTGCTAAGTGGCTAAAATACTTAATGAAAACCAATTAATACAGATAACTATCAGAAAACTTCTCCATTGAGCCCCTCAAAGGTTGAGAAGCATTAACTTGTATTAATTGAACCTAGAGATCTTTTCTTTCATTCCACCTCCTCTTTCTTCTATAAATGCTTCCTTAGAAGATGAGAGATTGTTGGTCGTTGGAATGTTGATGTAATACTTGCTGTATCGAATCGTTGTTGGATGTAAACAAGTTCTGAAGCTATGAAGATCTGTTAAGTTATTGAAGAAGATATGCTAAGAAGATATGTTTGAAGCTGTAATGAAACATTGGACTTGAAGTATGTAACTGGATTGACATCAATATACAAGTTGATTCTTGGGATCTTGGTGTATATCATTGGTGAAGTACCTCTTACTGTTATTTGTTTTCCTTTCATGTATGCCATTTTGTTCACTTTTCTCTGATAAAGAACAACAAATATAGAGCTAGGATTTATTGTCAAAAGTACCCTACTCTCACTGATAAGCTTTATCTATATGTTTTCTACTAATTGTTATATTTAGGAATGACTAAAATTAAGTGTAAACACTATCAAGGAATGTTGGTTAGTCCATGTCTCGATGTGAAAAACTTGAAAGAAAGTTCTTGAATGATATTTCAGTACATTCTAAGTAGATTTAAGCTAGAAATTTTTATGGTTTTCCCTGTCTTCTAGTCCTTTCTCCAAAGGTTGTTTGAAAGTTTCCCTAAGCGTATGCTAAAGTAGATCATGATTTTAATATATCTGACATGATCTTAGCTACACTTTGTTTTTTTATCTGTTTTCATCCCTTCTGAAAGTATTTTGGTGAGATTACTGGATTGTTGTCTTATAAGTTAGTTTTAATATAAGCTTTTCCAAAGAAGTTTATGGCTAGCCCTGTCTTTGGCTGGTTTCAAACAGTTGCTTAAAAAGGTTTTTCTTGTATGGAAAGTTGATAAATCCTCGTTGATGTTATTGATTTTTTCCACTTTATGAACACTTTTAATGTTCCACTCCATCACTTAATCTAAAAAATATTTTGATATAGATGACTTGCCCCTTGGACCACTCTTGAAATTGTTGTACAAATAAACCCTTTTGTGACTCCATTGCCCAATGGATTAAAGCTGCTTCACACTAATCCTATGTATTGAACGTTTCTCAATATACTTGCATCCTCAACCTTTGAAACTCTTTCATTTTGTGATATTCCATCCAATTAAAGATCATATCCGACCAGACAAAACAAACAAGAAACCCTTGTTCTTAATAATTAGCCTAATATCATACCAAAATCCTTAAAGATAAATCAATCTTTGCACTTAAAGAGAGATCCCTCTCTGGATTTGGGAGGGCTGGATCCTAGAATCCCAAAGTGGTTTTTGATGTAGTCTTTGTAGCGTTTAGTCTTGTCACTCTGCTAAATTATAGAGGCCTAACATTTCTGGAGACCATACTAGGGACTTTCTATAGTAATAGATAACTTCACAACTCAGATAATCCCATTTTCAACAATGAACCGAGTGTCTGCCTAGAGTGATTTTGATTGTTGATGGTGAACAACTTTCAAAACCCTAAAATCGAGTAAAAAATCTTCACCTGGTGACTCCACTAAAGAACAATAGGCCTGCTGATGTTCTTTGGTATTCGAACCTCTTAATGGTGGTGGAACATAAAACATTTTACCTTCTAAAGCTAAAAATTTCCACCCAATGACTCCACAATCATAAAGAAGAAAAGACTCCACTAGGAAACCCTTTATCATAAACATCATTCAAACTCAGTTAAGAAAGCTTTAAGGATTAAATTTTTCTTGCTAAAAGATCAGTTAGCCTTTCAAAGATTGTCATATTTGGTTAACCTTTTCTTGTTTTTGGGTCTGGAAACATAGCATAGTGGCTTCTAGAAGAGTTCATAATAGGAACCATCCTGACCCAAATCCTCCTGAGATAGTTGATAATGTTGAAAGCATACTTAGGAAGTCTCCTAAGGCTCAAGCTTCAATTGTTTTCAGACCATTCCAAAGAGCCAATTCTATTCCTGAAAACCTTGCAGCTCTACAAGATTCACAAGGTGACTTAAGAAACCCATTCAGAACTAGGTCATTTGGTGATATAGATCAAATAGATTTTGAGCCTCCAAATTTATCCCATGATAAAGGTGAACATCCTGGTAGCAGTGAAACTAGACCACCTTATTTTCATTTACTTCATAATTTTGGTTTCTCTCATCCTAGATCTGCTCAACAATCTCTTGCTGGTCCATCCACTTTTGTAATCCATACCACCACTGTCCAAAACCCTCCATTCCAGCCCACTTTCCCTCTTTTCAATCCTTCCCTTGTAAATCCACCTTTCCTTCCAGCCATGGCAGCATGGTATGCTCCACTAGTGTTACCACAACCCATGGTTCCCTTACCAAATGATTACCAATCCAAAATCCCTCATTTCTCTAAAAGTGAAGTTACTACTGCCCAATAGCATGTAACTAAAATAAATGGCACCTTTGAGTACATGGAGATAGAAGAAGAGACTATTAGGATGAGAATGTTTGCTCAAAGTTTAGGAGGAGAAGTAAAAAAATGGTTTAAAAGCTTAATTCCTAACAGCATAAATGATCTCCCTTCTTTGTATCAAACATTCATAAACATATGGGAAATAAAAAAGAACCCTCTCCAAATATTAGCGGAGTAGGAAAAACATAAAATAAATCAAGGGGAGAGTGTTCATGACTACTCCACTAGGTTTAACAGTGTTTAAAATGCTCTTCCACCTCACATGAAACCACCCCTAGGCGTGGCCTTAGTGAAATATCCTGAAGGCCTTGATGCTGAGATGGCCTATCAGCTAAGAGAAAGAGACCCCTTAAACTTGGAAGACATGAAAAATGGAGCTCTTGTTGTGGAGGTAAATCTAATAGAAAAAAAGAGCGAGGATGAAGAATGAAAGAAAAGTATCATTTAGCGAGGATGAAGAATGAAAGAATGAAAGGATTTTGGAGGAGATGATAAAGGAGATGAGCATAAATAAGAGAGCAAAAGCTAGAGAAAACCAATCAGCTCCCCAAAATAGAAATCAATCTCAAAATCAAAATAATAATTTCAGGAGAAACCAACCTCAAAACAAACCAAGAGACTCTGATCAGGAGATTATTCCTCCTTTTCATCAAAAATATACAAGGGAGGTTGAGGAAACAATTGAACAAATAGAGGAAGATGACATAAACATGCTCGGAGTAGACGATGATAACTTTGATATTACTCACAATAGGAAACAAGGCTTATATACACCCTATGATGATGGAAGAGCAAAGGATGAAAGTTATTATCAAGAGCTGGAAAATGTCATCATAGAGACTCCAAAATAATATGACCTTAAGAGTAAAAAGAATCAGGAAACTCCCAATACTAATACCTCTATAAAATCTGCAAAAAACAGCCTTGTGAGTAAACCGAAAATTGTTAAACAAAAGGACAAAACAGTGGTTGTAAATTCTGATCAAAACAAAGAGAAAGGCACTCAAATCAGTAAAAACAAAGTGCAGACCTTAGCAACGTTAGTACTTCAGCTAGTGCTCCTATTAAAACAATCTTGACCAATGTAAATAGAGGAAATCAGCAAGCTGATTGTGTTGATAAAGTGGTGATTAACAAGGCTGAAAAAAAATTGTAAAAATTCAATTTCCTTTTAGTTTGGAACAAAAAATTTCCAAGATTAAAATCTCTATTCCCCTTATTGAATTAATCACCCAAGATGTATATAGATCACAAATTTTGAAAGATTTTAACATAGCAGAAAATAATGACATTGTTAACCTCAATGATGTCCAACCAGAACTCTAATTTGGTCCTAAGATTGAGGGAAGATACCAAGAAGGGCCAGTTCCTCCTTTTTATGTTAGCTTGAAAATTCATGACAAAATTTTACACAATGCCATACATGATTCAGGGGCCTCTCATAACTTGATGCCCAAAGCAATAATGGAGAGTCTAGGCCTTGAAATCACCAGACCATACAAAGATCTATACTCTTTTGACTTTAGCAGAGTGAAATGTTTAGGTTTGATCAAAGACCTCTGTGTTAACTTAGCACAAATACCAGCCAAGTGTTTAGTAATGGATATTGTAGTGGCTGATGTACCCCACAAATATGGTATGCTGTTATCAAGATCTTGGAGAGCTAAGTTACAAGGAACAATGCAAATGGATATGAAATATGTTACCATCCCTATTTTTAACCAAACCAGAAGACTTTATAGGGAATCTCATATACAGTACATGGTCAGTAGCCAAGAGATACCATAAAACTCTCCTCTTTATTCTATGCATACAAACCCTGACTCATTTATTTTCTTCAATCATGAAACATTTAATGAGCAAGAAACCTTAACTGATTTAGGGTCCACCTCTCACTACAACATAGTGGTAGACACAGGAAAGGAGGAAGACAAAACAGAAAATCACTGCAAACAAATCACAGTTCTAGGACTACAAAACAGTCATTCATTGGTTGTCAACTTTGAGAGTCAAGAGAAGAGTCCTCAACATAATGAAGAACATGAGGAGCTAAACCAAATTCAACATAGTGCTGGTTTACAAGAGAAAGCTGAAAGAAAAATAGGTAAAGAGGATAGTGCTCAAAATAGTCAATCTGAAACTAGTCCTCCTTGGAGTATGAATATTGGCGGGTCTTGCACTAAGAATAATGCCGGGGTAGGCATATGGATACACAACACTGGAAAAAATCATATTGAAGGACACTCCTACAAGTTAAGTTTTTCATGTTCAAATAACATAGCTCAGTATGAAGCCCTCCTTTTAGTCCTACACTTATTGACAAAATTCGGGGCCAAAAGGATAAAGGTTCAGAAGGATTCAAAGTTGATTGTTAAGCAAGTGAATGGGGAATATAGGACCAAACACCCCGGACTTGAAGCCTATAGAGATAACGCCGTGGAATTATTGAAAACATTTGATGAATTCCAACTTGTCTTTGTCCCAAGAAACCAAAATGTCCTTGCCAATGGTTTAGCCTTTGCTGATAGAACTTGTCTGACACCTTATGAAACCGAGTAGTGTACCACCCAAGTTAAATGTAGACCATCTGTCCCAAAAAATGAAAAATACTGGCAAATTTTTGATGGAGATAAAAAAATATAAGACTTCCTGCAGTCCAGAAATGAATTTGTGCTGCCAAGTTCAGATTCAGAATATGAACCAGATTGTCTTATTGAAGAAAACCCACTTGATGAAGAAGTAAAGTCTTTGGAGATTGCTGATATAAATCTGATATCTAATAAAGTTGAACATACAATAGAAATCAGTGCAGATTTAGAAAAATAAGACTTAGAAATGTTGCAATCTAACACTCAAAACTTGCCAAAAGGACTGGTCCCATTAGAAGAATTGTTTGATTTCAATGACGTTGCCAAAAAACCAAAACTAGAACCTGTTGAAACTCAAATTGAAGAATGTAACATAGGCAGTGAACAAAAACCAAAAATGATCAAACTGTCTAAAACTTTGCCAGATCACATCAAGATGAAATATATTGAGCTATTTAAGGAATTTTTTGATGTATTTGCATGGAGTTATGAGGATCTAAAATCCTATGACACAGATATAATTCAGCATAAGATACCTCTCTAGGAAAACTAGAAGGCTTATAGACAAAAATTGCGCAGAATAAACCTTGTTCAATTACCCCTTGTTGAAAAATAAATGAAGAAAATGTTTGATGCTGGAATTATAGTCGCTGTTAGATATTCAGACTGGGTGTCTAATCTTGTCTCAGTCAGGAAAAATACAGGAGAAATAAGGCTTTGTATTGATTTTAGGGACCTAAACAAAGCCTCATTGAAAGACAACTACCCTTTACCCAAGATGGATCACATCTTACAAAAGGTAGTTGGTTCTAAAAGGATTTCTTTGTTAGATGGCTTTTCAGGGTACAACCAAATTCTGGTACATCCTGATGATCAAATTAATATAGCCTTTACTACACCATGGGGTACTTTCATGTATGTGAAAATGCCCTTTGGTTTAATGAATGTTGGTGCCACATTTCAGAGAGCCATGGATATTGCTTTCTCCGAAGAACTAGGCTTCTTCATCATTATTTACCTTGATGATTTCACTATTTTTTCCAAAACAGATGAAGAGCACCTAGAGAATTTGAGAAAAGTCTTTGAGAAATGCAGAAAATTTGGGTTATCTTTAAATCTAAAGAAAGCAATGTTTGGTCTCCAAGAAGGCAAACTACTTGGACACATCATATCAGAAGAGGGGATAAAGACAGACCCAAAGAAGATTGATGGTATATTTCAAATAAACCATCCTAGAAACATCATGGAACTTCAATCTTTCATTGGGAAGATTAATTTCTTGAGAAGGTTCATACCCAATCTAGCTGAACTCCTTAGACACATAACAAACATGCTGAAAAGGGAAGAATTTGTTAAATGGACCTTAGAAGCGAAGAAATCATTTGAGCTGGTAAAACAAGCATTAACCAAAACACCAGTTCTCATTAGTCCTGAATTTAAAAAATATTTTTTCATTTTTTCATTTGCATCAGAACACACAGTGGCTGCTATCCTATTACAAAAAAACTTGAAGTGACAACAGAAGCCAATTTCATTCTTTAGTAAGGCATTGAGAGATGCACCTCTCGAGTACAATATCATGGAAAAACAAGACTTTTACTTAGTCAAAGCCTTAAAAGACTTCAGATTTTACATTTTAAATTCCCACACAATTGCATTTGTGCCAAATTCAGTTGTAAAAGACATTTTAACCCAGGACCTAGATTGCAAAAGAGGAAATTGGATTGTTGTGATACTTGAATATGATTTAGAAATCAAGCCCACTAAGCTCATAAAAGGCTAAGGACTAGCAAGATTAATGGCTAAGTATAATTTTGAAGCTCTTGATATAAACATGATAGATGCATTAGATGAACAGTAGGAGTTGTCAACTCCTATTATTGAAGATCATTTTCTGTTTTCATCTTGGTATGATGATATTTTATTGTTTTGCTCAATTTGAATAGACCTCCCGGTTTGTCTAAAATAAAGGAAAGGTTTTTAAAGTTTAAAGATGTTAACTATTGAATTTTGGATAAATGTCTCTATTGGAAAAATGCTAGTGGATTATTGCTTAAATGTTTGCCTGAGAATGATGCAGATAATATCAAGCATGAATTACATGAAGGAGAATGTGGAGGCCACCTCTATTGGAAGGCAACTGCCAATAAAATCCTTAGAGCTGGTTACTATTGGCCCACCCTCTTTCAAGATGTCCATAAAATGAATATTGCCTGTCACAAATGCCAACTCTTTGAAGGAAAAAGAAAATTGCTTCCCTTACCCTTGCAACCAATCACTATTGAAGCTCCTTTTCAACAGTGGGGTCTAGACTTCATAGGGGAAATCCATCCAGCCTCATCTGCCCAACATAGATGGATCCTCACTGCAATAGAATACTTTACCAAATGGATAGAAGCCATTCCTTCTAGGCAAGCCAATGACTCTATTATCATAAAATTCCTTGAAAATCATATCTTATCTAGATTTGGCTGCCCTAGGAAGATTATCACCGAAAATGCTGCTGAATTTGGATCCAAAAATATGGTTGAATTTTGTCACAAATATCATAATACATTGGGTCATTCTACTACTTATTACCCTCAAGGTAATGGGTTGGTAGAATCCTCAAACAAGAGTTTGGTGAACATAATAAAGAAGTTGTTATAAGAAAATAAGAAATCATGGCACACAAAGCTAGTACATGCAGTTTGGGCTGACAGATTAACACTTAAAAGATCAATTGGAATGTCACCCTACCAGCTATTTTATGGAGCAGATGCAATTTTTCCAACTAGTCTAGGAGTGCCAGTCATGAAGCTGATCCAAGAGGTACAGTCTGAAGAAAATGATATGACAAGAAGAATTAATCAGACCATACATCTTTAGCAAACTAGAGAGGAATTCTACAACAGAGCATTACAAAAGAAAGAAAGCATCAAGAAGTTGTTTAATAGAAGGACAAAGGCCAGTGATTTCAACATTGGTGACAAAGTTTTGAAGTGGGATTCCAGGAGAGAAGATAAGGGCAAACATGGAAAATTCAATAACTTATGGCTAGGCCCTTATCTCATTCAGTCTACTGCTGGTAACAATGTTTATTTCTTGCAGGAGCTGAATGGAACTGAAATTTTTGAAGGTCCTATCAATGGCAGGATGCTCAAACATTATTTTTCTTAAACTATACCAGTTTGAAGCTTTTTATTTTTTCCTCATTATAAATATCATATCCATCATTACATTCAAAATTAGAAAAATAAAAATACAAAAACAATAGAAAAGAAAAGAGGGAAGAAATAAAACAACAAAGGTACAGCCCCATACCAAAAAAGAGAAACAAAATCTGAAAGTGTGCAAGCCTAAATGCCACTCCTAAAAACACACTTCTAGTTAGTCATACAATCTAATCATGAATAATTAGTTTTCAATTGACTGCTGATAGGTTAGTGAATTAGATCAGCCAAACAACTCAATCTTGGCTTATCAGTAAGGTAGATTAGGATAGAAAATAGACTGGTTCTAATATGCTAAAAAATTGAACCAGATAAGAGAGAAAACACAACTCAAATTAATTCAAAATAGAGCTGAAGAAATAATAAAGGATGTTTTTATTTTTAAGATCTTAAGCCTTCACAATTTTGTTTTAAAATTTTATGCAAATAAAAATTTATGTGCAGCTTGTTTTTATGCCATAGATTTGCAGCAAGTCAAACTGCTTAATCTTGGCTTGGTTGCTTTTCAATTTTCTATTTTAGAATTTAGAGAATAAAAATCTGTTAGACAGTCTAATCGTAACAGATAGTAGTTAGGTAGAGAAACTTATGAGTTCAACTGCCTAATCTGAACTCATGGAGGAATAAGTTTAGACTTAGATTAGTTTACTATTTTCCAAAAGAATAAAATGTTGTTGTTTAAAGGTTCGCAAGTCCAAATGCACCTTTGTGAAGAAAAAAATGTTAGGAAGTAGGTTGTGTAGGTAGATATTTGGACAACATTTTCTTGCTGATATATCAAGTTCTAATCATTTTTGTTAACAGTTGATAAAAATATTATAAAATTTCAAGGCACTAATCAGCATTCCAGAGATAAATTTCTATGGTTCTTGACACCTCCAAGGAGCTGTCATCCCAAGTTGGAGCTGCTATTAGCCACCTATAAAAATTTGTCATATCCAAATTCTGAGTTCTTGAAGTCTTATGATGATCTTTTACCTCTGAGTTAATCTTCACTGCTATTCCATTATTACTCCTAAAGAACCTTGGTGCTTACTAAGAGAAAGACTGCTTAAAAACTCCCCCTTTCACTCATTTTTATCCTTTTTTCATAAAACTTTCTTTTCACCTTTTAAACCTCCATTCCCCTTTAAAAACCTCCAAAATCCCTTTAAACCTATGAAAATTATTTTTGTTGGTTTAAAAACCCCTTTTTCCCCTTCTACCAAAAGCCAAAAAAGCCTTGAAAAACCTTCATTTTGGCCTAAAAAACCCATTTTTCTATTAAGGCCTTAACCCCAAATCCTTTTATCCTCATAAAACACGGAGCCGTAACTCGGAGCTAACCCCCACCACGCAATTGCAATTGGGGTTTTCTTATTTCCTTATTTTCCTTTTACTTTAAAAAAAACTCCGATGCGATTAAGCCTTTTTCTTTTAAACCCCCGATCTCCTCGTCTTCTTCACAAAAACATAGCCCCGCAATAAAAAATATTTCCCAAACCTTATTTTTCCTTTTTTTTAATAAAACTTGACGATATGTTTTGAAACAAATCTGGGTCATTGATCTCTGTAGATCAACGGCCAATGACTCATCGCATTGCGAAATCCACATGAGTCATTCCCTTTTCCATCTTTCTCAAAGTTCTGATATGATCCCTCTAATTCAATCACAGCCGGCGATCATCCTTTTGATCCGATGGTGAGCACAACATCACAACACAACGCTTCCCTTATCATTTTCCTTTTCCCTCCTCCGATGTCGATTTTCCAATTTAATCTCAGCCGTTGAATCCACAAGAACCAATGGCCCAGATTCAATCGCGCTCCTCCCTCCACCTTCCACTAATATCTTCCCCGATTTAATCCTGATCGTTGATATTTTTAAATCGAATGGTCCCCATTGCGTCTGCTCTTCAAACCCTGCCCTTTTCATTTCTCCCCATAATTAGATCTCGACCATCCATTCCCAAGATCCAATGGTCAGAATCTAAACCATCATTTGACCCCACCTGCCTTTCCGATCGTGCAGCTTTCCCTCCATCACGTGCGATCCACACCGTTGGATCTAGAACCTCTCATCTGACAGCTGAAAACTCGTTTCACATAATTTTTGCGCCTGAACATTAACATTCCAAAATTATATGAAATGGGCAGTATTGGGAGGGACATGTGTCAAGCAACATACCATATCGCATTTTTTTGCAAAAATCTTAAAACTGCCCAAATGCTGCGCAAAAACCACTACCGGTTTTCCACCAAACCACTAGCCTCCTCAAAGTCATTTTCACATTTTGATCTTGGTCGTCGATCTTTGAGATCGGATGGCTCACATTCTATCATGACCCCGAGTCATTTACCCTTCCCCTTTTCTCCCAAACGCTCCCTCGAAAGATCTCCACCATCGATCTCTGAGATCGAATGGTCTTGTTTTAATCTCACCCCACATCCGTGTTCCAACCAACTTACCCCAAAACATTTCACCAAATGATCTCAACCGTTGATTGTTCTAATCTAATGTCCCACGATCATCCTCACACCCAAACTTCCATTTCACATGGTTAATTGTTCTGCCAGGATTTTTCTCCCTTTTCCCGCTACATTCAGTTTCTTCCTCCCTGCTCCTCCACCCCCATGAACTCTCTGAAGCAGTCTTAACCAAATTCCGTAGGATTTTATAATGAGTTTGTATTATTTTTTACAGGAATAAACAGTGTTTCATTTGTGTATTTGCGCAATCACAAATAGGTGATTAGTCCAGTCCAGAATGACAATTCTGTGACTTAAACCAAAGAAGAATGGATTTGCATGGTACGAGACCCAAGTTTGAACATCTGGATCATGATCCAAGGTTTAACAAAAACCATCCAATAGCAGAAAGCCACCTGTATAAACAAATAGTAGCAAAGTGTATCAATAATGAATAAGTTAGGGTTAAAGAGTGATTAAAGCCAAAGCTCGAAGATCAAAGCTTTAATACATTTTTTAAAGAGTTAAAGACAGTGTTAAAGAACAAAGAACCAAAACAAAGATCAAGGCTTAATTAAGCCTAAAACACAGATTAAAGACATATTAAAGTGTTTTATGGATAAACAGAGAAAAATATCAGTAAGGAGGCCTCCACTGCCACATCAGATGCCATAATATCCTCTTCAGCTACCAAAGTGCCACCTACAGTCTCAAAAAATCAAAATAAGGCATAAGTTATAGTCCAGTCAGTGATATTTTTGCCTAAAGACAGCCAGAGTTATTTCCAACCTACCTGAAGAGTTTTTAAAAGCCAACAAAATCTGCTAAGCAGCTAAAATACTTAACGAAAACCAATTAATACAGAGAAATATCAGAAAAATTCTCCATTGAGCCCCTCAAAGGCCGAGAAGCATTAACTTGTATTAATTGAACCTAGGGATCTTTTCTTTCATTCCATCTCCTCCCTCTTCTATAAATACTTCCTTAGAAGATGAGAGATTGTTGGTTGTTGGACTGTTGATGTAATACTCGCTGTATTGAATCGTTGTTGAATGTAAATAAGTTCTGAAGCTCTGAAGCTCTATTAAGTTATTGAAGAAGATAGGCTAAGAAGAGATGTTTGAAGCTATAATGAAACATTGGACTTGAAGTATGTAACTGGATTGACATCAATATACAAGTTGATTCTTGGGATCCTGGTCTATATCATTGGTGAAGTACCTCTTACTGTTATTTTTTTCCTTTCATGTATGCCATTTTGTTCACTTTTCTCTGATAAATAACAACAAATATAGAGCTAGGATTCCCTATCAAAAGTACCCTACTCTCACTGATAAGCTTTATCTATATGTTTTCTGCTAATTTTTATATTTAGGAATGACTTAAATTAAGTGTAAACATTATCAAGGAATTTTGATTAGTCCATGTCTTGATGTGCAAAACTTGAAAGGAATTTCTTAATGATATTTTCAGTACATGCTAAATAGAGTTGAGCGATAAATTTTTATGGTTTGCCCTATCTTCTAGTCCTTTCTCCAAAGGTTGTTTGAAAGTTTCCCTAAGTGTATGCTAAAGTAGATCATGATTGTAATATATCTGACCTGATCTTAGTTGCACTTTTTTTTTTTATCTGTTTTCATCCCTTCTGAAAGTAGTCTGGTGAGATTACTGGATTTTTTTCTAAGAAGTTAGCTTTAATATAAGCTTGTCCAAAGAATTTTATGGTTAGCCCTGTCTTTGGTTGGTTTCAAACAGTTGCTTAAAAAGGCTTTTCTTGTATGGAAAGTTGATAGATTCTCGTTGATGTTACTGATTTTTTCCACTTTCTCAACACTTTTAATGTTCCACTGCATCACTTAATCTAAAAAATATTTTGATATAGATGACTTGCCCCTTGAACCACTATTGAAATTTTTTTACAAATAAACCCTTTTGTGACTCCATTGCCCAATGGATTAAAGCTGCTTCACACTAATCTTATCTGCTGAACGCTTCTCAATATAATTGCATCCTCACCCTTCGAAACTCTTTCATTTTGTGATATTACATCCAATTAAACATCATACCTGACCAACCAAAACAAACAAAAAACCCTTGTTCTTAATAATTAGCCTAATATCATACCAAAGGCCTTAAAGTTAAATCAATCTTTGCACTTAAAGAGATATCCCTCTCTGGATTCACAAGGGCTAGATCCTAGAATCCAAAGTGGTTTTTGATGTAGTCTCTACATCGTTTAGTCTTGTCACTCTGTTAAATTACAGAGGCCTAACAACCTCCTCGCCTGTTTTTCCAGGTGTATATTGTTAGCATTATGATGTAATATGTTTTCCTTGATGGCAACCTTCTCGATGAATTTGTCCTTGATGGAAACCTACTTGATGAGTTTCCATTTGATAGCAACCTATTTGTTAAAGATGTAAAAATTATGTATCTACAAGTCAGTTCATATGTGGCAGAAAAAGGAATTCCAGTCAGTGACAGAGAAATGATAAAAGTAATATTTCACAGTGTATACGCAGGTTTGATGAAGTCAACCCACGTATACATCCAGAATTAGTGTGTACACATTTTTGATGAAGAGAAGCCATGTATACATGCGGGTACGAAGAAGACAAGTCATGTATGTGCTTACACACTCACTTTATAATACCAAGGTTCCTTACCATGGTATTAGCCCACAATATTGAGCGTTTTGTCATCTATTTGATTCCATCCAAGAATACCATATGAACTAGTATGGTTTTGGCTCATGGTATTAGGAAAGGCTCAAGATATATAAGCAGATGAAGATCATAGTGCAAAGGAGTGCATGTGTTTGGGGATTGAATGAATACTTCACTCTGAAGTATATCTGCATGGAACGGGCTACAGTTTATTGATAGAACTAAAATAATAATGCACCTATGAATACAATGATGGATCAGGATATCTAAACCTGAAATGACTATGTATTTTCTAAATATGTTTATGAAATGTTTAGATCTGTGATCTGGCGAATGTTTTTTGAAGTGAAGGGTAAGATCTGAGTTGATTATCTATTCTGAAGAGTTACACAGTCTTTTCATGTTTTCAAATCTATACGTAGGTTTGTCTCTATAAAAGCCCGTATATACACAGGTTATGTTAAGAAAAAGCGCATATGGAATCTAGGGTTTTGATGAAGTGTATGAAAGGAAATTTTCGATTTGTTTTGTTGTATTACTAATTTTTTCCAATGATGTATTCATATAGATCTAGGTTGTTTGAATATTTATTATGATGCTAGATGAATGTGACTAAAGATCATTCATTGGTTCGTTGATTGATGATTCAGTGAATGAGTTGATATGGTTATGAGTTTCAGTTTGATGTATGTTCTTTGAGCTTAAATGTGTGGAGTGGGTCCAATCTGAAAATCTCATCAAAAGAGGCCTACAAATTGAGTTGCTTTGAAAGATCTAATGTGAAAATTTTTGAAACGTGGTCCACGGTGGTGCTGAGGGTCGAAGCCTTTAGTGAGGGGGTTGGAGCTCCCTTCCAGTGTGTTAGTTCCCAAATCCACCTTAGGCTGAAATAAGGCAGAAGAAGGACAACACCAAACCACGCTCAGCCTCGTAGCTAGCCCTACGAGGACAGGAGAGGGCTCTCTCCAGGTCAATATCAATGAAAATATTCAAAGGGGATTGAGATGACTAAAAAAAAAAAAAAATCTTAGGCTAGATAAAAAAATAGGAGGGTTTGATTTTGATTTTTAGGGGTTTTTGTTGGAAAAAGGGAAAAACAATTTTCGGGCTTGGGGATGAGGCCAAATTCTTGCAGAGTTCAAGTTGGGGTGAGGTAGGCAGCGGCTTTGATGTCTTAGATCAAATGAATGGATTGAAAAGACTTATTAGGAGCTGAAGAGGGAAAGAGAGTGCAAGAATCCTCTTCAAACTGACGAAAAACATATAAAACTAAACAAAATTCTAAGGCAGAGCACCAGCAAATCAATGAATTCTACCTCAGTTACTCATTCGTTTAATTCAGAAGCATAGAGAAGGGAAATGGCATACATATAACATTAATGAAACTTAAAATAACATGAGAATAACATCATCAAAAATCAGAAGCCACAAGGATCCCAACAAGTGCTGCAAAACTCTGGTCTTTCCTTTGCCAAAAATCTGAAATGAATGTACAATGAGGTGCCAAACTTTTCCCAAGTATCCAACCTTGAAAATGTCTCATAAAATACAATATATAGACCATCCTAAACCCTTCCCATGCCTATATGGGTCGATATAATCCTTCTAGGGGCTGTTTCAACTAATTCTAAACATGGAACTAAAATCTAGGCAGCTAAACAACTTGCCTCTATATGCTAGGAAACTTATCCATTCACTTAATTTTTACTTTTTAGTGAATGAATCCTCTAGAACAAGTAAAAACATGCCAAATTTAAATCATAGTCATCAAATTACATCATGGTAGGTCAATCATCACATGGAAAATTAAAACTAGTCAAAACTGGGCGAATTTCTGAGCTGAAGAGTGAAAATGAGGCAAAATTTCTCTATGCACCGCGCTCAAAAACTCAATGCATCGTGCCACTTTGGAGGTGATTTTGAGGCACTTACTGAAGTCCAAATTGAGCTCATGATAGCTCGTTGGAAAGCCCTAGATTTCTGCTATACAACCCAAGTGGAAATTTTCAATTTGGATTTCATTTTCCCCTCCAAAACTGAAATATCCCAAGACTAGTTCCTGTTGGTGCAAAAAGTGGTAGAAAGGCCATTTTCAAGGTGTTTTTGGCCCTTTAGGCAGCCCAAAATTTGATGAAATACTTCGGCCATTCCTGAACATACATAATATATCATAAAAAACCCAAAAATTCAAATTTTTCCTCCAGAAGATGTCCTAATCATAAGTGTGCGTCGGGTGGCGCGACGCGTCGGGCGGAAAAACCTGTTTTGCAACCAAAATTTTCAAAAATGACAAAATCTTCTCCAAATTTGCTGAAATTTGGAGTGAAGGTCTCCCATCATGTCTCATGCTCATCCAAGGAATCTTCGGCCAAGATTCGGAGTGGATCTGGCCTTTTCCGACGTTTTAGTGCTTTTCTCAACCTCGCCTTCAAGATCTTCATTTTCGCTCTGCAAACGTGTGTGCGGGCCCAGTAGTGGTTTTTCATATGTCTGAGCATGTCTTTGTCCCTATTTGCCTTCGCCAAGAGCTTCTCCAAATAAATTTTGACGTGCGTAAGGCAAGTCTCTCGCTCAAATGGTGTCATGTCACCTGGTCTCTTTCGGGCCAATTCACGGTCTTCACGGATTTGCCGCAACTCTATGAGTGTATGTTGATCCTCCAGTTGTTTATTCTGCTGCTCCAAGTAATTTATAACCCACTGAGCTCTCTAAAACTTCATGGTCAAAGTGTCAATCTCAGCCTTTTGTTCCTGCATGATTTCTTTTAGCTTTGAGCTAGGAGAGCTCGAATCAACATCGATGAGTATAAAGTCAGCGTCTTGGCCTCCTGAAGGGCCCTCATCGTGCATAGGCCTCTTGCCTCTGTCCTAAACCTGTACCTGTGATGATGTCAAAGGCGAGACCCCTTCCACACCATGTGGAGATAGTACTCGCGCTGCTGATGAAGATAATGAGACCCCTTCCACCCCTGGTGGAGATAGTACTCGTCGTGCTGCTACAAATAAGGCTCTGTGGCCTCTCTGATATGTCACACACACTGGAGCACTGATAGGCTCAGTCTCAGGAACCTCAAACTGATGTGAAGGCTCTGCCTCATCATGAACAATCTCGGGAGGAGGCTGGGGGGCTGCAAAGAAGTCACGGGAAATGAACTCATCCCATGTGATGCCCTACAATCCAAGCTGATGTACTACAATGATTTTGATGAGCGCATAATGATAAATGTTGTTATGCTGCTGCCCCGGAGTCTTCTTCTGCACAAGGGTAGTCATCCACTCTATGTTTCGGCACATGACGTATGGAATATTCATCAGTCGCACTCTCGTGAAATGCATCAAAAGTCTGATATGGTATGCATAAAGGCGCGATAATCTACCCTCACAGCTGAAATATCTAATGATGAGTTTCATTAATGGCGCATAGGACTCCCTCAGAAACCGAAACGGGAATACTCTGCTCAACTGCCTCAAATATCCAGGCCTAATGTAAGGTTCATAATATGCTCTATCCAGCTACTGTCTCTTATTCCACTCCTCACCAATGTTCGGTATCCCAGTCGCCTCAGAAATGGTATCTGGTGTCAAAGTGAAGTTCACTCCAGCAAGGTTTAAATGACCATCATGAAAATTTAGGACAAATAAGCGAACCAACTCTGGATGGTGTTGAATCTGAGATATCATTTCACAATACCGAAAACATGAATGTTGCTGAAAACATGTCATTGCAAGCGGGCAGGCCTGCAATTGAGCCAAAGAAGTGGGCTCCTCCCTGACGTGCCTGCCACTCTTAGACCTTCTCGGTACATTTAACTCGGCAGTTGAATCACTATCCTACTCATATCCCTGGTCATATGATGAATTTGTCTCTGACATGATGCTGAAAACAAGGTGTTTAACAAGTATGTGCTGATATATGTATGGTGAAAACAAGAGTTTGTTTTTCAAAACCAAGTGTGCCACATATGTAAAGAAAGGCTGCAAGGAAATATCACAATGAATACCATAGACTATCAAGGGAATTTGGAGTGAAAGGACAGTCACTCACTGCTTGAGAAACTTCGGAATTTGGATCCTTTATAAGTGATATAGGAATAAGTGATAGGGATGGGGGTAGTTTTTAGGAACAAGAGTCAATGAAATGGAAAAATATAAGTGAAATCAAGAATATAGAGGCAGCCCTTGAATGTTGTGGAAATTAGGATTTCACCAATGATAGGAAGGGAGGGAAATGATGGTAAATGATAGGGTTTGAGGATTCAAAAACATGGGAACAAAGGGTATAGGGAATATGAGACAGTGGAAATAGGAGAAGGGATCATGACAACAATATGATCACAGTATAATAACAATGATAACAGTGATGAGAGAACAAATGAAAATGGGGTGGTAATTTTAAGCACCAAAAACCTCTTTGCAAACCCTAGGGAACATATTTTAATATGAATATAGGTTCTATTCTTTTACCAACCAAAATCCAATGTCTTTGCCTCTAAACAGACCACACATGAATAAAATCACTGAACAAGCTTTGTCAACCTACTTGGAGAAAAATTGAGTTGAAACAAATTGAGTTTTTATGGAGAAGAAGTGATTTTGGCCTTTGGGGGCTCTGTGCGTCGTGCCCCAGCACAACGCACCGTGCCAGTGTAATTTTACACTGGGAAAAATTGTTCTATGCGCCGCGCTCCTACCCAATGCACCGTGCCATAAATAGTGCATTTTGAAGGAGGATTTTGGAGGCCTTCCCAGTGTCAAAATTGGGCACATGATAGATCGTTGGAAATATATTTGAGTCTAGTTTCCAACCCATGTGGAATTTTTCAATTTGGAGTTCATTTACCCTGTCAAAAATTAAATCTCCCAAGGCTGGTCAAAATGAGAAGAATGAGGTTGCCTCAAGGCAGAGTGTTGTTGCAGTCAACTTTTGAAGGTCTTCCTCAACTCTAAATTGAGATCATGATAGCTCATTGGAAATATATTTGTGTCTAGTTATCATTTGACTCATCAAGCAAGTCATTTTTCCAACCAAGCTAGGAGAAATCTTGATTTTCCCAAGGTCACTTCAGAGGTGCATCAATTCTCCTGAGGAAACTGTATTTTTGACATTTCTCCAAAACCATGACACCTGTGTAAAAAGTGAAGGAGATTTTTCTTCCTTGGCATGTTTTGGACAAAAAAACTCTCTCAGTTTTCCAAAATTCATCTTTTATTGCTCTAAAACATCATTTGAGTGAAACCTATCCCGATGTGAAACAAGGGATTTGTCGAAATGAAGCGAAATGAAGGGGATAAGGGGCTTCTAAATTCTTGGGGAAATTTTGGGAAGTAGGGAGGGATGTTAGGAAGCAGGGGAAAGTGGAATCTCAGAAATTGAGTGAGGGGAAGGGGTCCAAAAGTGTAAAACACAGGCCTAGCCTAGAAAATTGCCAAGTTGTAGCAAGAAACTAGGGTTTGTGCAAAAATGAGGAATTTGGGGCATCTCAGTGATGGGAAGTGTTTAATCAGGTACATTAAGGATAGGGGAAGGTGTATGAACATCAGGATACAAGTTTTGATGATGATTTGACCATCCAAGAGCAATTACCTCCAAAACCCTAGGAGAGGGAAATGAACCTTACCTAGGCACAACTGAAGCATGAACAAGGTGTAAAATGACCCTTTGGAATCTGGCATGATGATGAAAACCCTCTTAATGATGGTACACTCATCTGAATGGTGACATGGACCGAAATTTTGACAACTCTGGAAGGAGTGAAAGAAAACCCTAGACCTAGTACTGAGTGAGCAAATTTTTCTTGAAGGCTCACTGAAATGACAAAATTTGACCCTGACACCTCAAAATCATTTTGTAAGAGCATGTTTGATCACTGGAGGAAGGCTGCAAATACTGACACTAACATAGTGGTTGATGGTAAATGAGATAAGGGGGTAGTAGCTCCCTTCCAGAAGTGGCTGGTAAACGAGAAGCTAGGGGTTGTAGCTCCCTTCTAGTGGTAGCTGGTAAACGAGATCAGGGGATTGGAGCTCCCTTCCAGTAGTAGATGGAGAACGAAAGAAGGTTGCAGCCTTCTGTAGGTGGTTTCCTGCATGCTGGTATGAGTTTTCACGAGTACAATATTGTAAGAAGTTTTCTTTATAATAAATATTGAAGGCAAAGACGACAACAGTGATGGTTTTCTCCCAAATTGGGTTTCCACCTTAAATCCTAGTGTTCATGTGTATTGCTTATGTGTGATGATTTATTATGTTCTTACTGCACATGCTTACTTGTTACTAAACATCTAATGAATGAATGATGCACTAATCTAAGTAAAGAATTATTGGCATAGTAAGATCTCTCGACATATGCAAGTTTATTTAAAGATAGTCATGTATATACTCTAGTTGGGTTCATTGAAGTCGCATATAGAAATCAGTAAAGGAAA
This sequence comes from Pinus albicaulis, assembly GCA_034641835.2. Classification (NCBI taxonomy): domain Eukaryota; kingdom Viridiplantae; phylum Streptophyta; class Pinopsida; order Pinales; family Pinaceae; genus Pinus; species Pinus albicaulis. The sequence goes on along the minus strand of CM076583.1, from coordinate 658,720,902 downwards.
ATTAAAATTTTACAGTGACTGAAAAATACTTATTCACCCCCCCCCCCCTCTCAGTATTTTTCCCAACAATTGGTTTTAGAGAACGTCCTTCAAAAGAAGCTTGATTGCTTGAAGGAGATTTGCTGCAATGGGAAGTCATGAAGGAGTATTTTCTATCAAGCCACCACTTTTCAATGGAAGTAACATATTATTTTGTAATATACAAACAAAATCTTATTTTAAAAGTCTTGGATTGGACGTATCGTGAATTGTGGAAGGAGGTTACCAATATCCAACAAGTGTTCCTACAGATGCAACAGAAAGGAAGAGATATGAAATCAATGCAAAAAATTTCAATGCTTTATTAGGGATTCTGTCATTTTTTGTCAAAGTTTTGTAGCTAAATTTAGCAAATGAAATATGGGACAAGATCATTCAGAGCTATGAAGGTTATGCAAAGGTAAAAATTACCAAACTTCAAACTCTTAGAATGCAATATGAAAATTTCAGAATGCATGATGATGAAAGTATTGCAAGTTTATTCCTAAGATTAGATGAGATTATTAATTATATCAGGAATATGGGTGAAGATATAAAAGACTCAACTTTATTAGAAAAGATATTGAGATCTCTAACTCCAAAGTTCGAGTCAAAAGTGTCGGCTATTGAAGAAAATCAGGATCTGAAAACTCTTACTGCTATCCAACTGCATGGTATCCTAACTATTTTTTAAATGAGAAGAGGAGGTCCCTCACAAGCCAGAGAAACCACTTTTGAGGCCTATGAAAAAGGAAAAGAAAAGGAATTTCTCAAGGAATCAAGTTATATATCAGAAGAAGAAGAAGCAAATTGTGTGAGAAGACTTCAACCAGGTACCGGAAGATTCAGAGGTAAGCTTCCCTTCAAGTGTTTTGCTTGTGGTAGAGTTGGTCATTATGCTGCTAAATGTCCTTATAAAGAAAATCATGATAAAAGGAAACAGTTTGAAAAAGGAAGGAGTTATTATACAAATTAATATAATGATTTATTGTCAAATGAAGAAGAAGATTTTGATCAAAATCTGCAAGTGCTCATGGCATGTACCATGGATGATGATAATTCCCCAAAAGAAATGGATCTGATTATTGAAGAATTTCATAGATCAAGAAAGAAAGGATGCTTTCATGGATGTCATTTCTATTGTAACTCAATTGGGCATAAGGCCAATGATTGCGAGTTAAGTATGATGAACAGATCTAAGAAATTGGAGAATTTACAACACACAAAAAGAAATTTCAAGCAAAGCTGGAAAAAGAAAAAGCAAAAATCAAAAACATATGGAATATTGACCCTACTGCAATCATCTGTTTCTAAAGTTTACTTCTCATATTGGTCGCAGGAGTGATTTGAGATACATTATAGGAATTATTAATGTATCATCACAGGTGGAGCAATATTTGGTGATTCCCATGGTTGGTTTGGTAATTTTGGTTGTATTTATTTCTAACAGTGCATCTGATGTGACACCAGAAGATAGGTATAGAATGTATAAGTCCAGGGGGAGATGGAGATGTGAAATTTATAGTATTTCACTTTCTGTACGTGATTTGCATGAACTAATTCCGCGTATACACGTGAGTTCCATTGAAGACAGTTGTGTATGTTTTTCTTTGATAAGAAAAATAGTGAGACAAACTCAAGAACAATTTATGATTGATGAAGATGCTTTTATGAATAAATTTTTGTAATGATCAGAAGCACAGTTTTAAGGGGAGCATTAGCCTTGCTGAAAATAATGCATTGTTGGCATTATGTTTGTTGTTGATTTATGATCTCTCTCTTGAGGTATTTTGGTCTTGGTTATGCGAAGTCATATCTGTTATTTGATGAAAAGGTCATGTTGAGACCTATGATGTAAAATTGTTATATTCAGTCATGTAAGGACTTGTTCAAATTTTTAAACCCACTTGGTTGGGTAGTTGAGTCAAATATGTAATTCCACTTGGTTGGATCATTGATATAAGTATGAGTCCTTGGTGATACAAATGGTCATACTCAGTTGAGTTATAGAGTCATGTACTTCATTGAAAAATTTGTCTGAAGATTCAGCATGAACTCAGGGAGAGCATGGTCAATACAATGCACATCAGATCTGCAGATCTCTTCTTTCTACAAGTAAAGAGAATCCTTGTTTCGGTATTGATCTGCCCTTTGCCCTTGATGTCAAAGAGGGAGAGTAGCTTGGCGTTTGAATAATGTTTATGATTAATGTATATATTTGTTGTAGTGATCAAACACCAACATGGTATCCATCAAGTCCAAAGGGGGATATTGTTGGCATTATGATGTAATATGTTGTCCTTGGTGGAAACCTACTCGATGAAGTTGTACTTGATGGAAACCTACTTGATGAGTTGCCTTTTTATAGCAACCTATTTGTTAAAGAAGTAAAAATCATGTATCTACAGGTCAGTTCAGATGTGGCAGAAAAATGAATTCCAATCAGTGACAGAGAAATGATAAAGGTAATATTTCACAATATATACGCAGGTTTGATGAAGGCAACTCGCGTACATACACAGGTTTGATGAAGGAAACCTGTGTATACATCAAGAATTAGTGTATACACATTTTTTATGAACAAAAGTCGCGTATACATGCAGGTATGAATAATCCAAGTCGTGTATGTGCTTATGCACTCACTTTATAATACCAAGGGTCCTTACCATGGTATTAGCCCACAATATTGAGAGTTGTGTCATCTATTTGATTCCATCCAAGAATACCATCGGCGCTAGTATGGTTTTGGCTCATGGTATTGGGAAAGGCTAAAAATATATAAGGAGATGAAGACCATAGTGCAAAAGAGTGCATGTGTTTGGGGATTGAATGAAAACTTCACTCTGAAGTATATATGCATGGAATGGGCTACAGTTTATTGATAGATCTGAAATAATAATGCACCTATGAATACAATGATGGATCAGGATCACTAAACCTGAAATGACTATGTATTTTCTAGATCTATTTATGAAATGTTTAGATCTGTGATCTCGCAAATGTTTGCTAAAGTGAAGGGTAAGATCTGAGCTGATTATCTATTCTAAAGAGTTACGCAGTCTTGTCATGTTTGCAGATCTATACGCAAGTTCATCTATGTAAAAGCGAGTATATATGCAGGTTTCATTGAGAAAAAGCTCGTATGGAATCTAGGGTTTTGCTTAAATGTCTGAAGGAAATTTCTTATTTGTTTTGTTGTATTACTGTTGTCTGTCAATGATGTATTCATAGAGATCTTGGTTGTTTGAATATTGATTATGTTGCTAGATGAATGTGATTAAATATTAGTGGTTGGTTGGTTGATTGATAATTCAGTGAATGAGTTGATATGGTTACAAGTTTCATTTTGATTTATGTTCTTTGAGCTTAAATGTGTGAAGTGGGTCCAGTCTGAAAATCTGATGAAAAGAGGCCTACAAGTTGAGTTGTGTTGAACCTGTTGGATCCAGTGTGAAAATTTATGAAACGTGGTCCACAGTGGTGCTGAGGGTCGAAGCCTTTAGTGAGGGGGTCATAGCTCCCTTCCCGTGGTTGTTGGTAAACGAGATCAGAGGGTAGTAGCTACCTTCCAGGAGTGGTTATTAAACGAGAAGCTAGGAGTCGTAGCTCTCTTCCAATGGTAGCTAGTAAACGAGATCAGGGGGTTGGATCTCCCTTCCAGTAGTAGCTGGAGAACAAGAGAATATTGCATCCTTCTGCAGGTGGGTGCATGCATGCTATTATGAGTCTGTGCCAGTACAATATTGTAAGTAATTTTATTTACAATAAATATTGAAGATATAAATGACAGCAGCGGTGGTTTTCTCCCAAATTGGGTTTCCACCTTAAATCCTGGTGTTCGTGTGTATTTCTTATGTGTGATGATTTATTCTGTTCTTACTACACATTCTTATTGCTTACTAAAAATTTGATGAATGAATGATGCACTGATCTAAGTAAAGAATTATCTGCATAATAAGATATTTGGATATACGCAAGTTTATTTAAAGATAGTCATGTGCATACGCTAGTTGGGTTCATTAAAGTCGTGTATAGAAATCAGTAAAGAAAAGGTTAAATTTTAGAGTGAGTTATAAATATTGATTCACACCCCCCCCCCCCCCCCCCCCTCTCAGTATTTTTCCCAACATATATCCCATTGTTAGTCTCCATATATACTAACATTAGATCCCTTATCAGGTCCTAGAATGATTCTTCTTCTGGCTCTAATATTCTCATCCCCCATTCTTTTCCCCTAGGTTTTTAATCAGGTTGAAGTCTCATGTTAGGATCTAGAGCTCGTCCTTATGGATTTTTCTTTTTTTGCAGAGGTCATACAAGAATGCTTGCTTCTATTCCATTGTGCGAATGTTGTAGACCATATTCAGGGAGATGATGTCTCTTGTGTCTATGTATCTGAATCGCCTTGATAGAATCCTGGGATATCCCAGCCAGTTTTTGAACACTATCTACATTTGTCTCCATAGGATTTAAAGTCCACCTGCCCTTCCTTTGGCATTTATTTCTACTACTCCATAATTAATTTTATGCTTTTATAAAATGTCTTTTATTTTGGCTTCTGGTACCTTTGTTTCCTAGGACAACATTATCTTTGGTTTTTCCTATATCAGTATCCCCTTCAAATACCTTTGTTTTCCTCTGTTATTGAGGTCTCTTATACTCCATGAAAAGCCCTCCATCGAGAAACTCAATTAATTTGATTAAACATTGATGACAAAGGGATTACATGCCCTGTTTTTACTAGGAATTCTCCCATTTCTTGTCTCGATTCTTGGAGTTTATTCCTTCATTTTTCCGACCTAATTTAACTATAGATATTGGATCTATATCACTAGGTTTCGATTTATTTTGATCTCCTATAACTGGATCCTGGTCTTGTTTTTTCTAATTTTATTGAGATTTAAGTTTTTGAAAATTTTCTTGGTACAACTCCTTTTGTTCTTCAAGGATGAAGTGGTCATCCAAGTTCCTCCATTCCACTAACAGTCTCTTCATATCCTATTCCTTAGTGTTGAGCTCCTTCGTTATCTCATTGATCTCCATTACCTTCATGATCCATTGATCCAGGTGGATATTGGTGGCCACCCACCTATTCCACTTGGGACCCCACCGTTGCCTCTTTCAGTTTTTTCACAACTTACTATTTTTAGCAGTTTTTCAGGTCCTGAACTTCCGAAGCCGTTTTGAAGCCGCAAACGGAGATAGTATGCCGAAGTTACGTCCCCGGGAAGTTGAAACACCAATTTACCCAAACAGAGCCCATATTTTTGGCACTTCATCTCCTAGGGTTAGGTTTTTGGACGTTTAGAGTTATCCATTGTTTCTCCATAATAAATAGGACCTTGAGCCTCATTGTAACACAGTTCAGAGGTCTGTAGCCGCCACATCTCTTCTTAGAGATTCGCTACCAGCACCCTAGCTATTTTATTTCCATCATGTTTATAAGCATATTTCTGTGATTTGATATTAATGAAATGAAGCTTTATTTCTGTTGTATTTCTATATTTATGGTTATTTCTGTATTCTGTTGTGTTCCTGCATAAATCTGGATCAGTGGTATCAGAGCGGTCTAATTTTTCTCAATCCTTCTTTGCATGTCCCTAATGAGGTCAGGGTATAAGGAGTTAGGGCTCGATCTGTTGGAAACTTTGCAAGATCAGCCTCGCAAACCCCGGTGGACGCCCATGGGGGATGAAAAGAAGGATGAGGGAGCAGGATATCCTATCAAAATATTGCTCGAGGAGGCCCTCGAAAAACAAAGGAACGCGATGATGGATAAATTTGCCCAGATGCTTCAATGACTGCCCACCGGCGGCGCATCTGCATCCAGCAGCCACTCTGGAGGCACGACTCCCTTTAATGTACAAGTAAAATTTGGCATTCCCATATTTGAGGGAAAAATAGATGTAGATGTCGTAGATAGATGGTTGAATCTATTAGAAGGATATTTCTCGGTTCATGACTTTTCCGACTGGGAGAAGATTATTTTTTCACTCCTCAAAGCTACCCCCCATGTCAAGGACTAGTGGGAAACCTACTGTGAGAAAAAGGATGAGACAGAACCCTCTCTGTTCTCAGTCGTACCCACTTGGAATTATTTCTGAGATGCCATCAAGGAACAATACTATCCCGTGGGGAGCTATGAGGAAAAGTACATACAATGGACCACGCTGCGTAAACAAAGGGATCAGGATGTGCATGAGCTAATGAATATGTTCCATACCCTGCACACAAATTTGGGTATCAAAGATTCAGAGAAACATTTGGTGCTAAAGTATCGCGGTTTTCTGCACAGATACATTTAGGAGGAAATGGAGTTCCTCAACATCTCCTCGCTTGGTACGGCATACCGGTATGCTGCCAAGATTGAGCATAAATTCAAACAGAAGAAGCGATTCTTTGGATCTGCGAATCAAAAGCAAGGGAAAGGTGCCGCCAAACCGCGGAACAAAGAAAAAATCCAAGGCATGGTGTCCCAACACAACCTGCCAAAGACACAAGCAAAGAACAATGTCGTGAAGCCAAAGAATGACATGGGAAAGTGGTGTGATTTCCATAAGAGCTCCACTCACAACACAAGTGAGTGTCGGGCCAAGCAGTTGTTGGTGGCCGATATGAGGGCTTCTGAATCAGATGCATGCTCTGACTTTGAATTAGAACCTGACAAGGTGAATGACAAAGGGAAGCAGATTATTGATGTGGATCCCAATGTCACTGTTGCCACTATGAAGATCCAGAAGGAGGAACCAAAATATCCAGAGGAGGCAGAGCGTCTCTTCCACTCCCATATGTGGGTAAAGGTTTCCCCGCTACGATTCATTGTCGACAATGGGAGCCAAAAGAACCTCATTTTAGCAGATGTCGTGAAGCGGTTGGGCTTGCCAACCACAACGCACCCACAACCATACACGATCGGGTGGCTTCACCAAGGATGGGATCTTCGCATCAGCCAGCAGTGTCGCCTTCCCTATAGCATCAAGCCCTTCATGGATGAGGTATTGTGTGACATTGCTCCTATTGATGTTTTTGATGTATTATTAGGCTAACCATACTTGTGGAAGCAACATGTTGTGTATGAGTCCTGGCCTTGCGCTGTTATTGTTTCTTTGGGAAATAAATTGTACAGGATACCAGAGGTACCACCGCCTCCAACTATCTCTTTGGTTACTGCAAATCAATGCAGTAAGCTCATTTACCAAACTAGGAAATTTGTTTTCCTGATGATCCACCCCCAGGGAAAGAAGAATACTATGGCCACGACCTCCAAACATGGCTCCTCTGCACGACAAAAAAAAATGGACAAGGTTGTGGAGGAGTACAGGGACATCTTCACCTCACCCATAGGGGTGCTTCTACACTGTCAAGTCAAGCACCCCATTAACCTGACCCCAGGTGTGCCGCTACCCAATGGACCGATCTATAGGTGCTCTATTCTAGAGAATGATGAAATCAAGAGGCAGATTTAGGAGCTGCTGCAGAAAGGTCGCATCTGGCCAAGTTCATCACCCTGTGGTAGCCTAATTGTGTTGGTACAGAAGAAGGATGGGCCTTGGAGACTTTGTATTGATTATCGAGCGCTGAACAAGATCATTGTACGGAATAGGTACCCGATCCCACGGATTGATGACCTTCTGGACCAACTCAAAGGGGAAATTTTTTTTAGCAAGATCGACTTGAAGTCTGGGTATCACGAGGTACCAATCGAACCCTCTGATGTGTGGAAAAATGCCTTCAAAGCCAATAAGGGCCTTTTCGAATGGCTCGTCATGCCTTTCAGATTGACAAATTCTCTCACAACCTTCATGAGGTTGATGGACGATATCTTGTGTCCATTCACCAACTCATTTGTAGTGATATACTTGGATGGCATTCTGATCTTCAGCCAGACTTGGGAAGAGCACCTCCACCACATCCGAGAAGTCCTCGAAACACTGCAGAAACACAAGTTGTGTGCCAATTTGGAGAAATTCACTTTTGGCATGACCCAGGTTCAATATTTGGGATACATTATTGATGAAAGGAGGTGCATGTGGATCTAGCCAAGATCCAAGTCATTCGAGATTGGCTAGCCCCAACCACCCTAACAGAGCTTCGTAGCTTTCTGGGTCTTGCTAATTTCTACCACAGGTTCGTGTTGGGATTCTCTCATATCACTTGGCCCTTGAGTCAAGTCACCAAGGGAGGAGAGAAAGCAAAATTATATTGGTCGGAATATCAACAAAAGGAATTCGTAGAATTAAAACATCACCTCTGTTCTGCCCCAGTGCTCACATTACCAGACTTGCAACAACCATTTGAGATCGAGACAAATGCCTCTGACTATGCTATTGGGGTAGTTCTTACTCAACAGGGGCATCTAGTGGCATATCACTGTGAGACATTGTCCGACATAGTTCGAAAGTATCCCACTTATGACAAAGAAATGTATTACATTGTGTAGGCTTGTCGACACTAGAAGCATTACATTTTGGTGAAGGAGACAATCATCCACACAAACCAACGACCTTTGTAGTTCATACAGACACAAGGGTAGTTGCAGAATTATCTCCATCAGAATTGGTCCACATATCTGCAAAAATTTAATTTGAACATCAAGTACAAGAAGGGTAGCACCAATAATGTTGCAAACTGCCTTAGCCGACCACCGATCATGGCCATAACCATCATTCCCAACTCTTGTGGGCATGAGACTTCTAATTGGCCACTTCTCTACAAGAGCGATCCAGAATTCAGCTACACATACAACGCACTCTTGGGGGGTATGCAAGTTCCAAATTTTCACCTCAAAGATGCACTATTATGTCACCTAGGACACCTTTGTGTTCCTTCAAGCGAGTGTGCCAAGATGATATGGCAAGCGCACTATAGTCGATTCGCTGGGCATTTTGCGGTCGAGAAAATAGTGGCAGTACTACAGAATTATTTCTATTGGTTGAACCTTCGACAAGATGTTTGGAATTACATCAGATCCTGCACTGCTTGCACCATTGCCAAAATGACCATCAAGAATCAAGGGCTCTATACTCTGCTACCTACCCCTAGTCGACCTTGGGAATCCATATCCATGGATTACATGTTAGGCCTTCCTTCTACTAAGTATGGAAATGACTATGTTTTCGTGGTCGTCGACAGAGTCTCAAAGATGGCCATTATGGCAGCTTGCAAGAAGAATATCACAGCAGAAGCCACTAATAAACTCTTCTTTGAACGAGTGTGGGTGCACTTTGGGATCCCATAGTCTATCATATCAGATCGCGACAGCAGGTTCCTCAGCACATTTTGGTCCAGCCTTTGGTCAATGTTGGACACCAAGCTCACCAATTCCACAGCTTCCCATCCCCAAACTGATGGCCAGACAGAGGTCGTCAACAGGATGATTGTACACATTCTGCACATGTACAATTCAAAGCATCCACGCACATGGGACAAGAGCCTTCCCTATGTACAACACAGTTATAATTGGGCTCTCCACTGCTCAACTGGCCACAGCCCCTTTTAGGTGGGCTTAGGATTCCAGCCACTATGTCCCATTGACGTAGCCATGCCATTCGCAGCTACTCAGGCCGATTCGGCTCATGTCCAAACTGAAGCTGACAAAGAAAACAACTTCATCGAGCGCATTCACCACATCCGCCAATAGGTTCATGACATATTGGATAGAGCCAATGCTAAGTACAAGCAATGACATGATCAACAATGGGTGCCACACAACTTCCAGGTGGGCAAAAACGTGTGGCTACATCTTCAGAAGGAACACCTCACTGGACCCCACCGCAAGATTCACCCGCTCCAATATGGGCCATACACCATCACCAAGGTTGTAGGGAACAATGCCTTCGAGCTCAGTATTCCACCATTCCTTGGTTTGCACCCAGTATTCAATGTAGACAGCCTTCTTCCCTACTTCCCACCTTTATTGGACACCTCTGACATTGCAGAAGAACTCAAACCAAAAGATTTAAACCCAGACTGCATGGAACAGGCCACCATAGAGTGTATCATGGACATGAAAATCAAGAACACTCGTCGACCGAAGATCCAATTGTATTGGGTTGTCAAAGTTGCCAACTCCTGCACCAAAGCAAGTGGTTCACCAGGTGTTATCCTCTAAATCTACCTTAGGCTGAAGGAAGGCAGAGTTCAGGGTAACATCATACCACGCTCAGTCTGGTAGCTAGCCCTACTAGAACATGAGAGGGCTCACTCCGGTTCAATCTCAGCGAAAAGTAATCAATAGGGTCTGAGATGACTGAAATGAGTGCTAATTTTAGGCTAGGTATATGAATCAAGGAGTTTGGAATGATTTTTAAGGGTTTTTGTTGGAAAAAGGGAAAAGCAGTTTTGGGCTTGGGGATGAGGCCAAATTCTTGCAGAGTTCAAGTTGGGGCAAGGAAGGCAATGGCTTTGATGTATTAGATTCAATGAATGGATAGAAAAGAGTGCTTAGGAGCTGAAGAGGGCAGGAAGGTGCAAAGATCCTCTTCAAATGGAGGAAAACATATAAAACTAAACAAAAGTTTAAGGCAGAGCACCAGCAAACTAATGAATTCTAACTTAGTTACTCATTTGTTTAATTCAGAAGAAAAGAGAAGGGAAATGGCATACATATAACATTAATGAAACTTACAGATACATGGAGAAAAACATCATCAAAAATCAGAGCCACAAGGATCCCAACAGGTGCTGCAAAACCCTGGTCTTTCCTTTGCCAAAAATCTGAAATTAATATACAATGAGGTGCAAAACTATTCCCAAGAGTCCAACACTGAAAATGTCTCAGAAAATACATGATATAGACCATCCTAACCCCTTCCCATGACTCTAGGGGTCGAGCTCATCCTTCTAGGAGCTGTTTCAACCAATTCTAAACTAGGAACTGAAATCTAGGCAATCAAACAACTTGCCTTTATATGGAAGGAAACTGATTCATTCATTTAATTTTCACTTTTTAGTGAATGAATCCTCTAGAACAAGTAAATATGTGCCAAAATTACATCATAGTCACCAAATTACATCAAGTTAGATCAATAATTACATCAAAAAGTGAAACTAGTCAAAACTGGGCGAAATTCTGAGCTGAAGGGTGAAAAATAGGCAAAAGTCCTCTATGCACCGCGCCCAAAAACTCAATGTGTCGCGCCACTTTGAGCCTATTTTTGAGGCACTTCCCAAAGTCAAAATTGATTTAATGATAGCTCGTTGGAAAGCCCTGCCTGTCTACTTTCCAACCCAAGTGGAAGTTTTCAATTTTGAGTTCATTTTCCCCTCAAAAACTTCAATCTCCAAAAATTGGTTCCTATGTGTGCAAAAGGTGGCAGAAAGGCCATTTTCAAGGTGTTTTTGACCCTTTAAACCACCCAGAACTTGATGAAATCTCTCAGCCATTATTGAGCATGCATAATTTATCATAAAAAACCCAAAAATATCAAGTTTTCCTCCAGAATATGTCCCAATCATAAGCGCGCGCCAAGTGGCGCGACGCGTCGGGCAGGAAAATTTGTTTTGTGACCAAAAAAAACAAAAATGACAAAATTTACTCCAAGTTTTCTGAAATTTTGAGTGAAGGTCCCCCATCAAGTGTCATGCTCAGCCAAAGAAGCTTCGACCAATATTTAAAGTGGATCAGGCGTTTTGCAACGTTTCAGTGCCCTCCTGGTGCATGTAATTCAGTCGCAGAATCACTGTCTCGTTCATTGGATGTGTCGATGTCCATCATGGTGTTGCAATGTGTATGTAAAGTGTATACTGATATATATGTGGTGAAAATAAGAGTTTGGTGTATGTTTTCAATGCCAAATGTGCCAAAGGGAAATGAGGGACTGTGAGGAATATGGGACAATGGGGAAAAGTGGACTGTCAAGTGAGATTAAGGTGTGCTAACAGTCACTTGACTGTATTTAGGAATGTGGGGTTTGGGAATTTGCTACAAATGATGTGGGAGGGGGAAAAATGATAGGGAATGGTAGGGTTTAGGATAGGGAAAATGGGAGTAAGTGATAAGAGTGGCTTTGGGAGTTTAGGGCACAAGGGATAAACAATAATGATAGAATTATGAAAGGGAAAGGATCACAAATGGGAAAGGGGACTTGGCAACAAAATTACAATTTCAAAACCCAAAGAAGCAGATTTTGGTATGGACATAGGGTTTATATTTCACTAATCAAAAATCTCATATCTTTGCCTCCAAACACACCAAACACGACTAAAATCAATGGGCAAGAGTTTTCAAACTTACTTGGAGCAGAAAAGATGGAATTTTTTTTATTTTTTATGAAGCCGTGATGAATTTTTGTCTTGGAGGCTCCGTGCGCCGCAACCACTCTTCTATGCACTGCGCCTGCAATTTCACCAACAGTCCGGCCTTTAAACACTGTTTTGCTTCCTCCTTGATTTGTCCATGATTTCTCTTGGCTCCTAGCTGAATTTTTCTACGCCAATGAATTCTGAAACAAAGAAAAAATATTTCATGGCATGGACTTCGATTTTTTATTTAGAAAACCCATTGTTTGAAGACTTTAGCACTTTTACATGAGAACTCTATTTTTCTTGTTTCCTCTGATCTTGGAGCTGAATGACAAAACTTTTTTTTTCTATTTTCTGCAGGGATAGCTGGCATGATGATGACAACCCTCTGAATGATGGTACACTCAGCTGAATGGTGACATGGACCGACATTTGGACAACTTTGAAAAGAGTGAAAAAAAACCCTAGACCTAATACCTAGTGACCAAATTTTGCTTGAAGACTCATTGAAATGACAAAATTTGACCTTGACACCTTAAAATCACCTTGTAAGAGCATGTTTGATCACTGGAGGAAGGCTGCAAAAACTGACACTAACATTGGCTCTAATGGGGATGGTAGCTCCTTGGAGGTGCCAAGAACTACAGATCTTTGGAAAGCAGACAGTGCCTTCATCCATTGGGAAATGGAGTCAAAAACTCAAGCTGAAATGCATGACTGAAAACTGATGACTTGACGACACAAAATGACTCTCACTCAACTAAAAATTGACTCGATACTTCAACACAACTGACAAACTGGAAAATATGCTCAAAGTAGAGCTTATTCAATACAACCTACTCTAATTGTTCCATTCATCACCTGACTAAGTGAAATGAAACAACCAATGCAACCATGTAAGCATCCTGGCTGCTATTTGATTTCTTCCCAAATGCTTTCTGATACGCAGGAAAAGGGAAGAATCGAAAGGAAACTCCCATGGAAACTTGGAATCAAGTTGACTGCTGATAAACTTGCAAAGCATGAATTGACTGGATGACTTCAAGAAAACTGTGAAAGGATCTTCATAAACATAGCTACTGATTTCCATTAATATATTACTGCTCTGGTCCAAGTGATCTTCATAGCTGGAAATTAAGATTTTCCTCACATCTGTGCTGGCTTTCTTTGGTGACTGCAGCAAGCTGTCAAAAGGATACTGAATTTCATGAATAATCAAACTCTGAAACTGATTCCAGACAGAACAAAAGTCTCCTTTATCAATCTCCTCATATGACTGCAAATCTTGATATAGGCTTTGTAATGAAAAATATGTTAAATAAGACAATGAAGGGAACTTTTGAATAAGGTTATATTATCAGCATTCTTTTCTGACACATGGTTAGCTAATGGGGAAGAACTTTTACAGTAAACATCATCCAACACACGAGCAATAGGATCATCAAAAACTTGAGAAGACTGTTGCGATGTATCCACTGAAACTGTATGACATCCTACTGGCTGTTCATCTTTCTCTTTAGAGATATTACGAATATTCCGCTTTATAAACTAAAAGGCTTCGAAACAAAAGGGTACAGAATTCTCTAGCATCATTAAATCATGTATTTCAGCTTCCACGACTTCATTTGTAATCTGACCTTCAATTTCGTTTGGTGGCTGCAAATCTGGTGCTAGGGAGGGTTTTTTATCCAGAATGATTTCATCAGTCATTCCAGGGGAAGATTTCTCATCAACAACATGTTCAAAAATTTCACTACCTATCTCATCTTCCACATTAAAACTGAGAGATTGTTGATTTTCTACAGGCTGCTCATTTGAATATTTACCATGTAATTTACCCTTCAAAAATTAGAATGATTCAAAACAAAAAGGCATGGAATCATCTTGTAGAATTTGATCATGTGTGCCAGTTTCCATGTTTCCATTTGCAACTTTACAATCAACAACACTCGGGGATTGCAAATATGAATATGAAAAGTCTTGAACAAGGTTTTTATTGCCCTTAAGATGGTCCAAATCAAGACTTTTTTACAGTTGATTTCTGATTGCATGGAAGTTATCTCTCATGAACTGAAATGAGTCAAAACAAAAAGGCAAACATCCTTCACTTACTTCAAAATTTGCTGCACTTTCTTCATCATTGTCATAGCTGATATGCATCAGTTGATCACTGTACTCGAGCTGCTGAAAATGAACTTCCTCCTTCCACAAACTAGCTGTTGATTTGTCTGCAAGATTAGCTTCTGTTCGGAGAACATAATCATCATCATACTTATCAAACTGAGGCAAATCATCAGTATAAAACACATCATCAAGCATACATGTCATATCAACAGCTCTCTCTTATTCAAGATGATCTATAAAGCAATCACTATGAGAACTGGGATAAGAAACAAAAAATTTTGGATCAGCAACTTGTTTTTCTTCAATCATCGAGCCATGGGCTTGAACATTATACTCATTCTTTGTGGTGTTCTTTTGCATCATCTCTTCTACTCCACTTACCAACATGTCAAGCTTTACCTCTAGAGATATCGATTTCTCCGGATCTACGTTTTTCAACTCTTCTTCCTTCAACCTTGCCCTTTGGATCAGTAAATGAGCCTCTACATTCACTGCACTATTCTGCATCTCGTGAAGTGTTGCAATATTCCTTTCTCTCAACTAAAACTCCATTTCCGGATCAAGGGCACCTGGGTAATGCAAGAGAGAAGATCTAGGAGAAGGTCTTATATCAGCTAGCATTGAAAAATATACTTGGTTAAATCTGGCAGAAAATTGTTGTACTGTCTCCCATGGCAGTCTTTTCAGCTGGTTATACTCTTCTATAATAAGGAAAGGATTTTTTCTGACCACCCACCTGTCAAGGAAAACTTCGACGAACTGCTGGAAATCTGAGATGCTCACATCAGGCAGGGCTTTGAACCAACTCTTCACTTTGCCTTGCAAAGAAAGAGAAAAAATCCTAATACTAACATCTTCATCATCAACTTCAAAAAGATCTAGAAAAGTCTCAAAATTCTGCACATGTTGCTTAGCTTTGACATTGTTACAATCACCGTCAAATCTTGGTAGATATAGGTCATAATTTTTAGGGAAAGCATGAAGAACAGAAGGTAAAACAAGAGGTTTATACCGATATGGGACTATAAAAGGTGTAGGAGTATATATAAGAGCTACGGGATTAGTCTTGTTTTCTGGCTCATCACTCTGAAGAGAGTCAACATAAGATGTGGGAAAAGTAAGGAGGCCAGGATCAAAGGGAAACTCAGTATTTACACTCTTTGAATGGGTCGAGTGAAGATTTTGATCACCTTTATCATTCAACAAATTTTGAAAAACTTTCAGGACAGCTTCAAGAACAGAAAAGAAGTAATTTACAAGAAATCAGACTAGATCCTGAATACCATTCCACTTTGGATACCTGAACTTTGTGTAAGATCCTTCCATTTTCTCAGAGAAAGAGTTAGTCCTCTAGTGGAGTCTCTACATTGATTTCGGAGTCACCAGGTGAATGATTTCAACCTTCTTATGTCTGATCGTTGTCCACCATCAACCATCAGATCTGAACTTGATACATGTACTGGGGCAAGACAATCCACAAGTCAAGTGTCACGTTCACAAGCTAGACCGGAGATTGACTGAAGCAGCGTTTATCTACTTTCGCTAATGCAAAGCAAGAGCGTTTCGAAGGCTACCTGGCATAACTTCAGGCTCCGTCTGTAGCTTATAAAAAAAATAACACCAACAAGAAAACCATTTTCTTCCCCAATATGGTCGCCACTATGTTATTGCCTAAATCTACCTCAGGCTGAAGGAAGGCAGAGTTCAGGGTAACATCATACCACGCTCAGTCTGGTAGCTAGCCCTACCAGAACAGGAGAGGGCTCTCTCCGGGTCAATCTCAGCGAAAATTAATCAATAGGGTCTGAGATGACTGAAATGAGTGCTAATTTTAGGCTAGGTATATGAATCAAGGAGTTTGGAATGATTTTTAAGGGTTTTTGTTGGAAAAAGGGAAAAGCAGTTTTGGGCTTGGGGATGAGGCCAAATTCTTGCAGAGTTCAAGTTGGGGCAGGGAAGGCAATGGATTTTATGTCTTAGATTCAATGAATGGATATAAAATACTGCTGAGGAGATGAAGAGGGCAGGAAGGTGCAAGGATCCTCTTCAAACGGAGGAAAACATATAAAACTAAACAAAAGTTTAAGGCAAAGCACCAACAAACTAATGAATTCTAAATTAGTTACTCATTTGTTTAATTCAGAAGCAAAGAGAAGGGAAATGGCATAAATATAACATTAATGAAACTTACAGATACATGGAGAAAAAAATCATCAAAACTCAGAGCCACAAGGATCCCAACAAGTGCTGCAAAACCCTGGTCTTTCCTCTGCCAAAAATCTGAAATGAATATACAATGAGGTGCCAAACTATTCCCAAGAGTCCAACACTGAAAATGTCTCAGAAAATACATGATATATACCATCCTAACCCCTTCCCATGCCTCTAGGGGTCGAGCTCATCCTTCTAGGAGCTGTTTCAACCAATTCTAAACTAGGAAGTGAAATCTAGGCAATCAAACAACTTGCCTCTATATGGAAGGAAACGGATTCATTCATTTAATTTTCACTTTTTAGTGAATGAATCCTCTAGAACAAGTAAATATGTGCCAAAATTACATCATAGTCACCAAATTACATCAATTTAGATCAATAATTACATCAAAAAGTGAAACTAGTCAAAACTGGGCGAAATTCTGAGCTGAAGGGTGAAAAATAGGCAAAAGTCCTCTATGCGCCGCGCCCAAAAACTCAATGTGTCGCACCAATTTGAGCCTGTTTTTGAGGCACTTCCCAAAGTCCAAATTGAGCTCATGATATCTCGTTGGAAAGCCCTGCCTATCTACTTTCCAACGCAAGTGGAAGTTTTCAATTTGGAGTTCATTTTCCCCTCCAAAACTTCAATCTCCCAAAAATGGTTCCTGTGTGTGCAAAAGGTGGCAGAAAGGCCATTTTCAAGGTGTTTTTGACCCTTTAAACCACCCAGAACTTGATGAAATCTCTCAGCCATTCCTGAGCATGCATAATTTATCATAAAAACTCAAAAATATCAAGTTTTCCTTCAGACGATGTCCCAATCATAAGCGCGCGCCAAGTGGCGCGACGCATCGGGCAGGAAAATTTGTTTTGTGACCAAAAAAAACAAAAATGACATAATTTACTCCAAGTTTGCTGAAATTTGGAGTGAAGGTCCCCCATCAAGTGTCATGCTCAGCCAAAGAAGCTTCGGCCAAGATTTGAAGTGGATCAGGCGTTTTGCAACGTTTCAGTTCCCTCCTGGTGCATGCAATTCAGTGGCGGAATCGCTGTCTCGTTCATTGGATGTGTCGGTGTCCATCATGGTGTTGCAATGTGTATGTCAAGTGTATACTAATATACATGTGGTGAAAATAAGAGTTTGGTGTATGTTTTCAATGCCAAATGTGCCAAAGTGAAATGAGGGACTGTGAGGAATATGGGACAATGGGGAAAAGTGGACTGTCAAGTGAGATTAAGGTGTGCTAACAGTCACTTGACTGTATTTAGGAATGTGGGGTTTGGGAATTTGCTACAAATGATGTGGGAAGGGTAAAAATGATAGGTAATGGTAGGGTTTAGGATAGGGAAAATGGTAATAAGTGATAAGAGTGGCTTTGGGAGTTTAGGGCACAAGGGATAAACAATAATGATAGAATTATGAAAGGGAAAGGATCACAAATGGGAAAGGGAACTTGGCAGCAAAATTAAAATTTCAAAACCCAAAGAAGCAGATTTTGGTATGGACATAGGGTTTATATTTCACTAATCAAAACTCTCATATCTTTGCCTCCAAACACACCAAACACGACTAAAATCAATGGGCAAGAGTTTTCAAACTTACTTGGAGCAGAAAAGATGGAATTGTTTTGATTTTTTATGAAGCCGTGATGAATTTTTGTCTTGGAGGCTCCGTGCGCCGCGACCACTCTTCTATGCGCCGCGCCTGAAATATCACCAACAGTCCGGCCTTTAAACACTGTTTTGCTTCCTCCTTGATTTGTCTATGATTTCTCTTGGCTCCTAGCTGAATTTTTCTACGCCAATGAATTGTGAAACAAAGAAAAAATATTTCATGGCGGCATGAACCGATTTTTATTTAGAAAACCATTGTTGAAGACTTTAACACTTTTACACACATAAAATCTGTTTTGCTTGTTTCCCTCTACGATCTTGGGTGAATGGCCGAAACTTTTTCTATTTTTACTGCCAGGATAGAGTATGATGATGACAACCCTCTGAGATGATGAATGACACTCAGGATGAATGATGGCACATGACATGGACCGACATTTGGACAACTTTGAAAAGAGTGAAAACAAACCCTAGACCTAATACCTAATGACCAAATTTTGCTTGAAGACTCACTGAAATGACAAAATTTGACCTTGACACCTTAAAATCACCTTGCAAGAGCATGTTTGATCACTGGAGGAAGGCTGCAAAAACTGACACTAACACCAGGGACCAAGTTCAACAGAAGTTTCTGTTGAGATTTTCTGTTTTAAATAAAATAGGAAAAATCTCAGTAGGTGACAAAAATTAGAAATTAGTTCCTAGATTAGCTCCAGGTTTGTTGGGAGGGAGTTAATGCATCCTAAATTTGATATGAGAGAATTTATGAGGCAGTTTGATTCTCTTTGCTATATAACAGGTATCCATATGGATTGTTTGCATAGTGTGAGAGTTTTGGGAGGATTTGATTAATTATGTAATCTCCTGTTTTGATTAATAAAGACTGCCGATGCCTATGTTGTGTGGACGTAGCCCAGGAGGATTGGGTGAACCACGTTAATTCTGCTTGTCTCATGCCTTTTTGCTGTGTGTGTTAATTGTGTAATGTTTTCCGCTGTGATAACTCCTACAATTGGTATCGGAGCTTTTAGGTTGAGTCTGTGTGGCTGTTGTGGATGAAAAACGGTCTACTAACTGTGTGCGTGACATGTCAGCCAGGTCTGCGTTGCTGCTAAGACGTTGGCAAGGAACGCTGGTGTAAACTCTGCATACGTTGCAAATCTGTTGTAGTAAATTGAGCAGCGATGCCAATTTATGGATGGAAAAATGCTGTGAGCTGTGAGGCCGTGAACTGAAGGATCTGGCAGCTATTGAATTTATAACGCAGACTCGTTGTTTTTCCGCTGTCTTGTTCACTGTGTCTGATAGCTGCGTGGACTTAGACTGTTGAACTCGATCGAGCTTGAGTGTGGGTTGCCGATCTACCAAGCTGTGGGCTAGGCCGAGTCTGAGCTCGTGAGGCCGGGTTCCTGTGGTGAAAGCCTTTGACCTACATGTAGAGAAACAACTGTTGAATTGTCAGCGCTGAGAAACCATGAGCCGGTTCAAGGTTCATTCCGATGCCAGAGAGGGTACGAGGCGGCACTGAGTTGGTTTATTGGTGTGCCAACGTTATGGCTCAGCGAAGACTGATATATGGATTCAATGAATGACGAGTCCCTACCTATAAATTTATTGCCATTCAAATGCACCGTGAGCTTGGGTCTCGAGGTTCATAAAAACCGTTGAGCCGTCATGCAATCTGCCTTTGCTGGAGACTGGTATCGGTTCTGTGTATTGAGGTATTGCACGTGAGCTGGAGTTGGATAGCCAGAGCATTGAACGAGCATGTTGGAGGTATTAAAAACCGTCGCTGGCAGATTTGCTACGTGGAGGTGAATCGGTAGTCGTTGCTCCGTGATGTAGACAGAACTGCGTGAAACGCGCCGTGACAAACACATTCAGCTTCGTTGACCGAGAGTTAAAATATGTGGAGGCAGCACCTGCAAAACGTGAAAGATCAATGCCGTGAGTTGATATTGATATTTTTTGGAACGTTTTGAAATTGGTCTAAAAGTCAAATCGTATGCCATTTTTTTTTAAAAGTGTTTTTCATAAATCGACTTTGGAGTTTTGAAAAAGGTGGGCGGCTTTGTTGTGGTTACAAGTTAAGTCGATGTTATTAAAATTGCCATTTCACATGGTATTTAAAATCGATATTTAAAACCGATGTTATAATAAATCGATATGCCATGTGTATATGGTATTCCATTACAATTTGATTGAGTCAAGGCATATGCCATGTGTATATGGTATTTAGGCCCTTTTTTTTTTTAAGGTGGAGTTTAATACCATTCGCATATGGTATGAAAGCAACATTGCAGAAATTTGTATGTGAAATACAAAGGGCAGATATTTGTTTGCTTTTTGAAGGCAAGAAGGCAAAGGCATTTTTTTTTTAAAACACTAACTTCATTGATTTAAAGTTGGTTTTGTGGAGATTATTGTGTTTTTTTTTTTAAACAAAATGGCGAAAACTCAGAGTGCCCATTTTGAGAATGATGTGCTTGGAGCCTTGTTGTCTGAGGAGACGAGGAAGAGGTCGAATGCAGACACCTCTACATCAGAGGTAATGATGGCCAGAGGTCGCTCGAGAGAGAGACACTCCGGGGGTAAGCATAGCAACTCTCGTTCAAAGTCGAAAGGGAAGAAGAGCAAAGTAAAGTGCTGGTTTTGTGGCAAATCGGGGCATTTAAAGAAGGACTGCTGGAAGCGACAGCAGCAAACTTCTAAAGCAGATTCTTCGACAGAGAAGAAGGAGGCAAATGCGACAGATACAGGTTCGACATCTGGTTCAGGTATGAGCGACAAAGTGTTGTCTGTTAATATGTCAAATCATGATCAACATTGGTTGTTAGATTCTGGTGCATCAAACCACATGTGTATTCATAGAGAATGGTTTAAGACGTATAAATCTGTTGATGATGGCGTCGTGTACATGGGTAATGATGTTACTTGCAATATTGTTGGGATAGGAAGCATACAACTGCAAATGTTTGATGGGACAACTAGATTGTTAACAGATGTGAGACATGTTCCAGACTTAAGGAAAAATCTAATTTCTTTAGGAGCATTGGATACGAATGGATATAAAACTGTAATTCAAGGTGGAGTTATGAAAATCTATAAAGGTATCTTACTAGTAATGAAAGCTAAGAAAGTAGGAAATCTGTTTCAGTTAGAAGGAAGAACAGGGTCAGTTCATGTGTCTACGGTGTTTGAACATGACAGTAGTTCCATTTGCCTATGGCATCAAAGGTTGGGCCATATGAGCGAAAGAGGGTTAAATATTTTGGCTGATCGCAAGTTACTTCCTAATCTAAGGTCTGGAAAGTTAGATTTCTGTAAACATTGCTTGTTTGGAAAACAAAGTAAACAAAAATTTAAAACAGGAAAACATACTAGTAAAGGGATACTTGATTATATTCATTCAGATGTTTGGGGTCCAGCTCCTACAGCGTCATATGGTGGCTCGTCGTATTTTGTATCATTTATTGATGATTTTTCTAGGAAGGTGTGGGTCTACATGTTGAAAAGAAAGTCTGATGTTTTTTCAGTTTTCAAGCAGTTTAGAGCATTGGTAGAAAACAGCACTGGTAGAACAATAAAATGTTTAAGAACTGACAATGGTGGTGAGTTTACTTCCAAGGAGTTTGACAACTATTGCAAGGATGCAGGGATCGAGAGACATAAGACCACGGTTTATACTCCTCAGCAAAATGGAGTTGCTGAACGCATGAACAGGACTCTTCTAGAGAGAGCAAGGAGTATGCTGAGTAACACCGGGTTGCAAAAGGAGTTGTGGACGGAAGCGGTGGCAACAGCTTGTTATGTGATAATTCGGTCACCATCGACAGCAATAGGTTGCAAGATTCCACAAGAGGTATGGAAAGGACACCCTTGTGACTATTCTAAACTCAGAGTGTTTGGCTGTGATGCATATGCTCTAGTGCCTAAACATCAGTGAACTAAGTTAGATCCAAAGTCTAAAAGGTATATCTTTGTTGGGTATGGTGTTGGAACAAAGGGATATAGATTGTGGGATCCTACTACCCGCAAAATCATCATCAACAGAGATGTAAAGATTAATGAATCCTCTCTTGTACAGTTAGATGTAGATAGTAAATTGAAACAGGATGATGTATTTGATTTTCAGCACATTCAGTTTGACAGCACTTCTAATGATATTCATGATGACCATAGTTCAGATACTAGTCATGAACAGGTTTCAGAATCAGAACATGAACAGGGTTCAGGTTTAGATCATGAACAGGTCTCAGATACTGATCGGCAAGAAGTTCCTACAGATGGTAGTCAACCAGAAACATCCTTAAGGAGGTCGACAAGAATCAAACGGCCACCGAGAAGGTATGATGATTATGTTACTTCAGTTGCATTTACCGCTAATGACGATGAACCTCTGTGCTATCAGGAAGCAATAGAAGGTTCGAATAGTGACAAGTGGAAAGCAGCTATGAAGGACGAAATGATGGCCTTGAGTAAGAACGGCACATGGGATCTGGTTGAGCTTCCGAAAGACAGGAAAACTATGGGGTGTAAATGGGTTTACAAGCTGAAATGGGGTGTGAATGATACGGAGGACAGGTACAAAGCGCGGCTGGTTGCAAAAGGGTTTTCTCAGAAAGCAGGCATAGACTTTCATGAGATTTTTTCACCAGTTGTTAAAATAGTTTCAATTCGAATTGTGTTAGCTTTAGTTGCTTTGTTTGATTTAGAGTTACAGCAACTAGATGTTAAGACTGCTTTTTTACATGGAGATCTAGATGAGGAAATTTATATGGAACAACCGGAAGGGTTTGTTCAGCATCGCAATAAGAAATTTGTCTGCAGGCTCAAGAAGTCATTATATGGCCTGAAGCAGTCGCCTCGGCAGTGGTATAAGAAGTTTGATTCTTTCATGTTGAGTCATAAATATGTTAGAAGTGAATATGATCATTGTGTGTATTTCAAGCAATTGAAAAATGGCATGTTCATTATCTTAGTGTTGTATGTTGACGATATGCTTTTAGCAAGCAAAAGCATTGAAGAAATCAACAGGTTGAAGACTCAGATGGCAAGGACATTCGATATGAAAGATCTAGGAGCAGCAAGACAGATTTTGGGCATGGAGATTTTCAGAGACAGGAGTAATGGTAAGCTGTGGCTATCACAACAGAAGTATATTGATAAAATACTTTTGAGGTTTGGTATGAATAATGTGAAGCCTATGTCAGTCCCTTTCGCTTCCCATTTTAAGCTTTCTTCGAGTTTATGTCCTAATACAGATGAAGAAAAGGATTATATGTCTCGAATTCCATATGCCAATGTAGTAGGATGTTTGATGTATGTGATGGTTTGTACTCGACCAGATATTTCACATGCAGTTGGGGTTGTCAGCAGGTACATGGCAAATCCGGGTAAAGAACACTGGTCAGCAGTGAAATGGGTGCTTCGGTACTTGAGAGGCACAAGTAGTTATTGTATCACTTACAATAAGAGTAGTGAATTTATTTGCGGGTATGTTGATTCTGATTTTGCAGGTGATTTGGATAAGAGAAGGTCAACTTCAGGGTATGTCTTTACTCTTGCAGGTGGAGCTATTAGCTGGATGTCAAAGCTACAAAATATTGTTGCTTTATCCACTACTGAAGCAGAATACATTGCTGCTTCGCATGCTTGCAAAGAGGCGGTTTGGTTGAAAGGTTTGCTTGGTGAGTTTGGTAGGTTACAGGACATCATCAGGTTACTTTGTGATAGTCAAAGTGCAATACATTTGGCTAAGAATCCTGCCTATCATAGTAAATCAAAGCATATTCCACTTAAGTACCATTTTGTAAGACAGGTTATTACTGAAAGGGGAGTCTCTCTTGAAAAGGTGCATACAAAGGAAAACTGTGCAGACATGTTCACGAAACCAGCTTTGTTGGAGAAGCTGCGTTGGTGTTTGGCTTCTCTTGGCTTGCAGAAAAGATAAAATAATAAAGAACAGGGCATCAGGCTAATTGTTGTCAAGGTGGAGATTGTTGAGATTTTCTGTTTTAAATAAAATAGGAAAAATCTCAGTAGGTGACAAAAATTAGGAATTAGTTCCTAGATTAGCTCCAGGTTTGTTGGGAGGGAGTTAATGCATCCTAAATTTGATATGAGAGAATTTATGAGGCAGTTTGATTCTCTTTTCTATATAACAGGTATCCATACGGATTGTTTGCATAGTGTGAGAGTTTTGGGAGGATTTGATTAATTATGTAATCTCCTGTTTTGATTAATAAAGACTGCCGATGCCTATGTTGTGTGGACGTAGCCCAGGAGGATTGGGTGAACCACGTTAATTCTGCTTGTCTCATGCCTTTTTGTTGTGTGTGTTAATTGTGTAATGTTTTCCACTGTGATAACTCCTACAATCTCATCTCATGGAGGAACTCAACACAATGTGGACAATTGCTTCTTAAGGGGGGAGGAATGATCCAGGTGGATATTTGTGGCCACCTGCCTATTCCACTTGGGGCCCCACCATTGTCTCTTTCAGTTTTTTCACAACTTACTATTTTTAGCAGTTTTTCGGGTCTTGAACTTTCGGAGCCATTTTGAAGCCCCAAACGGAGATAGTATACCGAAGTTACGTCCCCGGGAAGTTGAAACACCAATTTACCCAAACGAGACCCATAGTTTTGGCGCTTCATCTCCTAGGGTTATTTTTTTGGACGTTAGAGTTCTCCATTGTTTCTCCATAATAAATAGGCCCTCGAGCCTCATTGTAACACAGTTCAGAGTTCTGTAGCCACCACATCTCTTCTCAGAGATTCGCTACCAGCACCCTAGCTATTTTATTTCCATCATGTTTGTAAGCATATTTTTGTGATTTGATATTAATGAAATGAATCCTTATTTCCATTGTATTTCTATGTTTATGGTTATTTCTATATTTTTTTATGTTCCTACATAAATCCAGATCATCCATCCCTTCTATAGTTTCAACCTCATATTTATCCTTGAGTTCTTCTTGCATTTTTCCTTTATATTTAGGGTTCCATTTTGTAGTACATCCTCCCTCTCTGGTTGCATCTTGCTTTCAAGCTCCAATGGAAATATATTTGAGGTTTTGGGAATGGAATAGGAATGTTCCAACAACCATTCTCTGAGTTTTATTTTCAGGTTGGTAGGGTTCTCTGGTTTTTCTTCTTGTTCACCACAAGCTAGAACCCTTTTGTCTCCTCTTGGGTTTTTACCTCCTTTTTTTTCTCTTCAGGGGATTTATTTTCTTCCTTCGTAAGAGGGTAATCCTAAAAGAGATGTTCATACTCATGGAATTAATGACACTAAAATGAGATATGTTTGTAATAAAAATTTTGATTTCAAATTTCATCAAGGTACTCAAGTTCTATGGATTCTGGGAGAGGCTTTATTATGTTCATGTAAACACATATTCAGGCATAGGAGGTGTATCTTCCTTTCTTCGTGGCATCTGCTACCTTCAAGATCCTGCCAATAATGTTTCATATTCCTTATAGGATATCTAGATCCCATAATTCATCTGGGAGTGAGAATAATCAAACCTAAATAGGAGCTTCCAAAAATTTATCTTGGTTTGGGTTGCAACACTCTTTCCAATATCTCATAAAAAGGCCTTCATTATAGAAGAAGTAAGGACAGTTCTTGAAAACCCTAAATTTTTCCGCCATATTTCTAAATATGATAGTGAAAAAACCCCTAACGCCTAGTTTTATATCTACATGCCCTTTGATATTTCACTTGAGCTAGATCCATTTTACTAGATCATGCTCTGAAGGTCAGACCCTAATGAATTTAAGGATAATTTTATAGTCTTTCATATACTTTTGGTAATTTTCCAGCTTATTATTTGGGATCACAAACTTTGGTCATTTTGTATCTCTTATTAGACATTTCCCCTGGATCCTGGCTTGCCATTTGGCTCCCAAAAATGGGGTTTCCTCTTTTCCTCCTTGGGTCACATTGGTGCTTGTCTGAGCCACATTTTTGGTGTGCTTCCCCAATACCATGTTTTTATAAGAGGGGATATCTCCCTCCCCACTTGATCCACTCATACGTCTTGTCATTCACTAGCTTTTCACAGGCTTGCCACTATCTTTGTCATATATGCAGGATAAAAGTGGATCATTTTTATTTGGTGAGTTTGTGCTCAAATATTACTCCGGCAGACACTTACAAAACCATGCCTATTGATATGGGAAACCTTTATAGAAAGATAACTGTAAATTATTTTTTTTATATATTACACCTTTTATTTTTAATTGTAATTTTTTTATACCAACAAACCTACAATATTCCTTTTTTTAAATTATTCATTTATAATATTTAGTATAATAACTGTGTTTTTTTGTAATTAAAAAAATTATATTATTTAAGAACAAAATTACATAGTGAGGAGCATATTATCAAAATTCTTCTAGCCTGACTTGTGTTGGATTTTTTGGCCAGAAGGTAATAGTAAAACCATACTAACAAAAGACTAGATAAGCTATAAAACCACGCATTAATTGGCCAGCATAACAAAAATATCCCTAAAATTTGAATACAACCGAAAATCATCCCAAATCATAAGACTTTATGAGAGTTCGATTGTTCAGACCAGTACCTGGTGATGGAGGAGGATTGAAAACAAAATCCATTTATTTCCATATGGGCTAACCAACCCTCCATACACTCTATCTTCTCATAGCTTCTCTCATTTCCATGTTGTAAAGTGGCCAATTGATCCTACATATGTCGTTGGTTTCATTGCAAATCATTCATGAAACCAATGAAATTTTTTTTCTATTCATGATGATTGTGTCCAAGTTGGTCCAAGAGTAATGTTATATGCTAGAGATAGTTTTCAATTGAATCAAAGGGAGGTTGAAATTCAATTCTACCAGGAGACTGTGTTGAATTTTGGTCCAAATCTTCCCAGAAATATTTTTTTTCAATCCAATGTTCCACCCTTTGGCCACATGGCCCAATACCTCAGTGTAGCTTGCCTCGCTGACACTACATAGAATTTTTTATGAAGGATTTTTACCAAGCTCGAAGACCCAATACGCCTACCTACTAATACCTGGGCTATGAAACTCCCCCAAATGAAATCTCCAACCCCTACTACACCCCTTGGATGTAGAGGGTTGTGCAGGCCACCATGCAACATCATTATAGCTAAAGAAGAGTCAAAAACAACATGAACCTTCACCCTGGAGGTGCCACATGTTATCACAGTTCTTTGCTAAGTCATAAGTCCATTTTAATTTATTTTTTAGGATTAAACTTTGAAAATTTAAAAAAAAAAATTGGTCGCTATCGAAATTTCCAATAGCGCTTGTTTTAGTCTTTTCGGATAGTCCGTTATCCTATATTAGTCTGTTTTTCTTTTATTCTGATGCTTCCAGAAATTCTGGTAACATCCTTTGTTTTAAAAAATAAATGAAAAAGTGCATCCGCTTTTTCACAAGCCACATATTGTAGTGTAAATATGCTTCAAATATTTTTTTAAATGTTTTATATATTACGATAGGAGTCGTATGCGGTCAGTTTAGTTGAAGTCAAGTCATGGTATACATTTAACGCTTAGGTGTCAACCAGTAGTAATACACCCAACTGTTAGTCATATCTTGCTTTTCACCCCAAGTCAATTAATCTCATGTAAAAGTACATGTTTTCCAAATGGAGGAGATCATGGTCATCAAACTTAACGCAATGACCATTTGGCTGGTTGCACAGCAGCACTGCCAGAAATTTCTGCCAATAATCAACAAGACATTGGAGGTGACTACCAGTCACATATCCGCTTACCTCAAGCCATCTGTAGCATTCCATACGAAGATACACAACCAACTGAAGGTAATAATGGCCATCACATGGTGCACACTATGGTCAGGAATATTTTCCACAATGAAAATCAATTTGCATGGGGTGATGAACCATGGTTACTATTTTAAAACCACAAAAAAATTAGGACATTATAAGATTGAGATTTTAGTTGTTGGAGATCGAATTGCATAGAGTTGCAGTTTGAGGAGGAGTCTGGATTTCAGACAGGATTTTAGAAGGAAAGACAAGTAATCATTGTAAGGTTAAACTCTTCCAGCTCTGCCACATATTATTTTCAAGAGACAGAGTCATTAATATATAAATATGACTAAAACTAGTGGGAAAATAAAACAAATTGAGCCACAGGATGCAGACCTAGTGGATGAAAATTCGAAGGTGAAAAGCTTTTTTATCTAGGCAGGGCAGTATTCTATGTGCACCAGGTTAGGGAGCTATCACTCAGGAGTAGCTCAAGATTTTGCAAACCCTTTCAATGGACAAGAAGCCACAATCTATGGTATTACATTATAGATTTTAGAAGACTCCATTGCTAAAGCATTTAACCTTCCACAAGAAGGAGAGAGTTGGTTTAAAGATTAGGTTATCACGGGAGGAGACCTCAATATTTTCCTCAAGGATGCACACAGAGATCCAAATTGGGCCAAGGGCATTCCAAGAAGCTATCTTAAAAATAATTGGGAAGAAGATGTTAAACTTATCAAGATATGCCTCACTTGCGAAAGTAGGTATACAGTTTTGTTTCTTTATCATATGAGGTTTCTTTTTCATGTTGCAAGTATGAAGACCTTAAATCTGCCATAATTCTTACTGAAGAGTCTGATAAATATGTCAGCAAGGGTCCAAAATCACACTTTGTTTCATAATACAGCTTTATCATCAAGCTCTCATCAAGGTTCTAGTTAAAGAAGAGTTAAGGAAAAGAAATCAAACATGGGATCACTTTTTTTTTTACAGGGTAGGCCAACCTGCACCTACACCTCCAGTTTCACAACCACACCCTTAACCTGCAAAAATAACTAAGAGGAAGGACAAGAAGGAAAACATGTATAAGGCCAAGAGCAAGAAATAAAAGGTTTTTGCAGTCAAGGCTCAGAGAAAGTTGGAAAAATGAGAGATCTCCTCAGCAAGAAAACTTGAATCTATGAAAATGGTGCCCCATGTTTCTCATTTTCCTAATGTATACACCAGAGCTCAAAGAGGAAGGTCAGAAACTACAGAGAAATAG
Source organism: Pinus albicaulis (assembly GCA_034641835.2). NCBI lineage: Eukaryota > Viridiplantae > Streptophyta > Pinopsida > Pinales > Pinaceae > Pinus > Pinus albicaulis. The sequence goes on along the minus strand of CM076583.1, from coordinate 658,691,664 downwards.
AAATTTCAAATGCTACCGGAAATTCTAGAAGAAGATATTCATCAAAAGATGCAGAAAGTGTATCAACCTACAAAATCTAATGAAGAACTCCTCAAAGATGTTGGATATGAGATAAGCAGTAAGAAGAAGAAAAATAAGCCAAACCTGTTGTCAGTACTAGAAAGAGGCATACCAGAGACAAAAAAAATTTTAGGCTTAAGTCCAAGGCTCTACACAATCCAAGCTTAATGACAAATTTCATTGACATAAAATGTAAATCTGAAGGGTCAAAGACAGAAAAATCCATGAAGAAAAACAAAAAAAAAACTGCAATATCCCAAAATGGGGATGCAGCAATACATGAACACAATAATGGAAATATCAGTGATAAATCAACTCATAAAATGTAAGAAGATAACATAGCCATCATATTGATGTTATAGCAGCAAAAGTATACAATATCTGGAGGAAAGAGTCACTCAAGATAGGCAAAATTAGCCTAAAAAAAACATGTACAAAAATATGAAGACCACTGCTACACCAATAATTCCCAAGGCTATGATAGCGCATTTTTATTAGAGATAATTTTTGTTGAGAAGTGTCAACACACAAATATACAAATATAGGGCCGACACATTTTTGGGAGTGAAGATCTAGACTCCCAAACTCAATTTCAAGACAATCCGGAAAGGACTTCCTGAAATATGCAAAAAGTACAAAATGTCGGAGTTGCAGTCTTAGGACTGAATAGCAGCTGAAACTCAAGAACTGGATGGATATGGCTGAAGATGATGCATATTCTGAATAAACCTCCTCCAATGTATCTTCAAAGTGAAAGGCTGATCCTAACATTGAAGATCTCACCCTCCAAACAACACTGCAAACCCTCACTGCAAATGCTCAATGAAAATAGCACAGTCAATGAGAGGGACTGCGCTGTAGGTGATGTAAAATGGTTGGCCTGATGCCAAAATAGTGAAATAAGCTCTTTTACCTTCCTTAATTATCTCCCAAAGGAATGGAAGCTCCCTCCTCTGAAAAACAAGCTCCGGAAGTGGTGTTGTGAAACCTCCACTACAACACCCGGCAACATAACGTTATACTTCTGTAGAAATAGCGTTGTAGCTAAAGGAGGTAGCTTGGAATTGACCCTGGATGTGGATAAATGAAGTAAAAGCTCCCTCAAGAGGCCTCTCAAGAAAGGAGAAGGAATTCCTAAACAGGAATTCCTTGTGCTAAGCAGCACAACAATCTCAACTAAACAGCTGAAGAATGCACAATAGTCTAACAGACCACAAAATCAATAATCCATAACATGTCCTCATATGGCTACCTTTCCCTCCCTTTATATAAATTGAAGCCCTCTCACCTTGTGTCCCACTCATTAGGGTTTCCTCCACCAAGGAATCTTCCTCCCACTATCTCTGTGTTGTCTCCAAAGATGATCTCCACCTCTTATCCCAACGTTGTTGACTTGGTCAAACTTGACCTTGTCCACATGAAAATGTCCCTGTTCACACATGAGGGTGTGAAATACAACTCCTATGACGATCCCTTTTCACATTATGAGGTATTTTATTCATTTTTTTAATATTCATGGGCCTCCTTACCCATTTATTCAACTCCTAGGTGATAAAAGCAAAAATCAATATTTCAAGTGGTTGCATGCTAACTTTGGAATATTACAGTCCTCCCCTCCTAAATGTTGCTTGCCTTTAAGCAACTGTAAGGATATAACTGATAAGTCTCCCCTACTCCTACTGTAGCATCCACATATGATGAACTCCTCCAAGGAAAGAGATGTTGTCTCATAAATGAATCTCCATATGGCCCCTCCCAAGTATGCAAGCTAGCCAAATAGCTATCATCATGAACAAGTAGAGTACTCAAGAAGGAAATAAGGTGTTTTCTAGAGATCCTTTTGAAGAATGGGATCTGAAATGTAGTGGGATTCATTATTCCCATGTGGATCCTTCATCCCCAAGCAATCATCCATACAAAATGAGTCACCTCCCAACATGGCAACTCCTAAAAATCCTCTTCCACCTTGAGCTATGGCAATGTAGGTGGGCTGAAAATCTGATAATGGTAGACAAAATAGCCTACCCCACACTTTCCCCCTCTCCACTTATGATAAGTGTAGAGTATCTGCTGCTCTTGGGCTGCAAAAATGTTGCCTCCAAGTGGCAAGAAGAAAACTGGATCTCCAAAGATCTTCCCTCCAACATTGTGAATCATAATGGCCCAAACCATCCCATATATGATCGATAGGAAATCACCATCATATGGCATCCATGTGAGGGGAATACTAAACGTTTCATGTAGATCTGAAAGGTACCAACAGTTTCCTAAGTGGTCACAGCGCAATTTTCCTAACTTTTGTTTCACAAAATGACATGGAAACTCATAGAAAAGTTTCTCCCAATGATTTATGAGAGTCATAGCCCAAGTGCTCCAAGAAACCTCATGGCCCTCCTCATAAAGAAACAAGTGTTTTTTTGTGATGGCCATATCACCTCCCATGCTCCCCTTAGAACATGTAATGCAAAAAGTGTGGGAATCCTCTTCCCCAAAGGACACATCCAACCAATGTGTCTCTCCCCCAATCATGCTCCCAATAAAAATAAGAACAACAACAATATAGGGAACCATAATGAGAATCATACTTGTTGCCATATGTAGCAAGGGAGAAGTAAAATGGTCCCTCAAATGCAACCAACGCAGTTTGACTCTCAACTGCAACAGAAAATGAAATGATGGGTGGCCTCCCCACCACTTGCTTGCTACCCCAATCTCCTCACAAGTTTGGAGAAAGTGTATGGTGTATGGTGAAAAGTGAGCATGCTATGCAAAAGATACAATCTCCCCAAGCCCTCCTAGGGAGTGGCTATCACCAATACTGCTTATGGCCTCAAGTATACCACAAGGTCTAGAAGGAATAATTCTCCTTCCTTGAGAAATATCCTGCACATATATGGTTAAGGAATGCACATACTCATTATATAAATCATTATGCAACCAAACAATATCCTTACCATATGCTTTGCTCATACAAATGGAGTGGCTCATAGATGAGTCTCCTCTTAGCCTCAAAGAGAAAAGGGGTGGTTGTGCTAACTCTTCCAAAGAGTTATGTATCTCCTCCATCTCCACATGATCCATGCATCCTCATATGCTGATATATCTCCTCTCCAAAGCCTTCCCAGAAATACCCCTACATGATGGTGTGGTATGCTCTCATAGAATAAGTGTGGTTGAAAAGTAAATATTAATGATTTTCTTGTAGCAACTTCCCCTTGAGATTTGAAAATCTAGGTAAGAATATCCTACCATGATAGTAGATGACCTCCTCTCTAACTTAGTATCCCTCCTCATGCAATTGGCCATCCAATATCATACAAGTATAAAGATCCTTGGAATAATCCACCAACAACTAGGACTCCCAATATGGATCTATCCTCCATAGTGACAGCACTGATGATCTACCACAAAGAACATATTTCATATTTTTTTCTTCCTCTTTGACATCTCCCATGCCAAATATGCAAGTTGGAAGGTTGTTATCCTTCCCATGCTACTCCTGCCACAGCGCAGAATCTGAAATGAGAGTGGGTAATGATGATTTTGAGATAATGCTCCTTCTCTCCTTGAGTCTACCCAAGACTCCCAGCATTGTACCAAGCTCTCCCAAGGTCTCCACTCCTTTGGAATCAATGAGTAATGCCTCCAAATGTGAAGCATCCCTCATCATCTGTTGATCTAGGGGTTTCCCCGGTGAAATGCCTCCCTGCAATGAGACATCATCATCAAGAGTAGACTGCATATATAGATGGACAGAATTTTTCTTGCCCTCACTACGCAATCCAATCTCCCTCTTATGTGCATCAACCCTCTGAAATGGATAGGGGTATGTGCTCCTCATCAAATGATGATGGTCATCCTCCCTACCTCCTCCTTCCATATGCATGGTTTCACAATCTGTCAACAATGGCACATGTTGATCATGGGTTGTGCCTTGATCTCCACATATGAGATCCTGGGGAACTTCTTGCAATGATAAAAGAATCTTTCCTTTTGGAGAAAGAGCTCCTTCTTCCTCTACATGAGGTGCTATATAAACTCTAGACATGACAGTGTCGTTGCCCTCATCCTCATCAAAATGTATGGGCAACCTCCCAATGATTGGATCCTCTTTTGAAAAAGGGATCTCCATACCCTCTTGCTCAAGAATATGAGATAAAGGCATTGCCTCTAGTAAGGTGTGTTGCAATATATCAGCCTCCTCAATGGTTTTCTGAAGTGGAGTTGAGTTTATGGTTTCCTCCATCACATGCAAGGTTTTTGTTTGCTTAGGTTTGTTTGGCTCCACCACGTGTGTTTCAGAAAATACTCCATCAAATATTTCCACTAATGTCTTAGTGAACCTAGCATAAGAAGAATTATTTGCATTCTTTAAAGAAAAATACTCAAATATCCACCATGCATAGGCCTTACCTCCAAAATGTAGCGCTGCAACCTTAATGGTTTCATCTTCAGAAATGTGGTGTTGCTGCAAATAGGAGTCTAGCTCCTCCACCCAAGCTCTAGCTAAACATGTAGGTGAACCATCAAAATTAGATAAGAGAAATCTACTCTCATTATGCTGCTTGCTTATTTCCACCTTGATCTTGCAAAACTCTGGAAAAGTAATATGATCTCTAAACTTCTTAGTTTGAGATTCATATTCTTGCATAAAATTACTAAGAGTTTCCCTTCGAGGCATTTCTTCTGCTTCTATATCCCTCATAGAAAATATGGGCCTATGACTATGTTGTGCATCATATTGTGTGGTTGCATGCTCACACTCATCATATGAAAATCTAGAGTTTGTTTCATATTCAAACTCTCTTGGAGATTCTCTACCCATCTCCTTCCTCATCTTCTTGAGATCTCCCTGAATGCTCTGCAAAGTTTGAGAAAGAAACTTTGAAAGTCTCTCCTATTTTCTTCCTCCAAATAATGGAGTCTTCTCCTTTTCTTTTCTGTTCATCTCTTCTTCTTTTCTTCTTGAGAGCATATTGGTTGAGATTCCACAGGCTGAGCAAAGATTATGCTCCGATACCACTGTAATATCCCAAAATGGGGATGCAACAATACATGAACACAATAATGGAAATAGAAGAGATAAATAAAATCATAAAATTTAAGAATAGCACATAGCCATCATATTGATATTATAGTAGCAAAATTATACAAGATCTTGAGGAAAGAGTCACTCAAGATAGGCAAAATCAGCCTTAAGAAAACATGTACAAAAATATGAAGACCACTGCTACACCAATAATTCCCAAGGCTATGACAGTGCAGTTTTATTAGAGATAACTGCTGCTGAGAAGTTTAAATACACAAATATACAAATATAGGGCCCACACATTTTTAGGAGTGAATATCTACACTCCCAAACTCAATTTCAAGACAATCCGGAAAGTATTTCCTGAAATATGCAAAAAAGTACAAAATGCCGGAGTTGCAATCCTAGGACTGAATAGCAGCTGCAACTCAAGAACTGGATGGAGATGGCTAAATATGATGCATATGCTGAATAAACCTCCTCCAATGGATCTTCCAAGTGAAAGGCTGATCCTAACACTGAAGATCTCACCCTCCAAACAACACTACAAACCCTCACTACAAATGCTCAATGAAAATAACGCAGTCAATGAGAGGGACTACGTTGTAGGCGATGGAAAATGGTTAGCCTAATGCAAAAATAGTGAAATCAGCTCCTGTACCTTCCTTACTGATCTCCCAAAGAAATGGAAGCTCCCTCCTCTGAAAAACAAGCTCCGGAAGTGGTGTTGTGAAACCTCCACTGCAACACCCTGCAACATAACGTTATACTTCTGCAGAAATAACGTTGTAGCTGAAGGAGGTGGTTTGGCCTTGAGCCTAGATGTGGAGAAATGAAGTACAAGCTCCCTCAAGAGGCCTCTCAAGAAAGGAGAAGGAATTATTAGACAGGAATTCCTTGTGCTAAGCAGCAAAGCAATCTCAACTAAACAACTGAAGAATGCACAATAGTCTAACAGACCACAAAATCAATAATCCATAACATGTCCTCATATGGTTGCCTTTCCCTCCCTTTATACAAATGGAAGCCCTCTCACGTTGGGTCCCACTCATTAGGTTTTCCTCCACCAAGGAATCTTCCTCCCACTATCTCTGCGTTGTCTCCAAAGATGATCTCCACCTCTCATCCCAGCGTTGTTGACTTGGTCAAACTTGACCTTGTCCACATGCAAATGTCCCTGTTCACACATGAGGGTGTGAAATCTAGCTCCTATTATGATCCCTTTTCACATTATGAGGGATTTTATTCATGTTTTCAATATGCATGAGCCTCCTTACCCATTTATTCAACTCCTAGGTGATAAAAACAAAAATCAATATTCCAAGTGGCTACATGCTAACTTTGAAATATTACAAAAACCCCTTTAGAGAAACACCTAGATCCCTCGAAGAGAAGAAGGATACAAAATGGCTTTAAGGAGGAGAATACCACTGTCAAGGAATCAGCCACAAGAACAACCAAATCTAGATCATTTTTTTACAACAAAATATACTTGGATAAGATAGCTGAAGCTGCAACCCACATAGAAGGAAGGTAAAAAGGTTTTTTGATATAAATACATTTTTTCTTATCAATCACAATTTTGAACAGTAGCTTAGATGTCAAGGAATATAAGTCTGCACAAGTTTTCAGTATTTTCTGTGCATTTTTTAAAAAGAAACAGAGCACTACCAGAAATTCTGGTAGCATTCCAGTTTTTGCTTAGTTATAGGTTTTACCGGAATTTCCGGTAGCATTGGTTTTAACTAAATTTTGACACCTGTCAGCAAATTTTATGAGCCAGCTAAGAAAGGATAAGAACCCATAGCCAAATGGATATAAAAATTGATGATGAAAGTTGGTTATGAGATTGTAGTAAGTCTTATTAAATGGAGATACATGGTTATTTAAATACCAAAGACACAAGGAGAAAAATCAGCAGAAAAAGGGGAAACATGACAACACACTCAGCATTTCAGCCCAGATTACTTCTCTTATTTCTTCTACATATGTCCTATCAGTTAGATTTTGATGGGATATGGTTGTAATGTCTTTTGACACCTATGTAATGTTAGGAGTAATGTTTCCTTATTTTTAGAAGAGATGGAGTTGGTGCCTCTCTTGCTATATATACCATTTGTAAATATATTTCCAAGTTGGATGTTGGTCTACCTAAGGACTGAATATAATAAAGAAAAGCCTTTTTTACTTCATTCTGGAGGATTTTGTCACTCAAGGACCATCTAATGTATGGTGTGTCTTATTTATTTATTAATTTCTTCTAAATTATAATTTTTAGCAATTAGTAAAGTGTTAGTGAGAAACTGTTAAAGTATTTAATAGTAAATTATTTGCTTTCAGCTTTCTGCAAATCATATACATGTTATATAACACGTTAGTGAAGATTTCATAAAGGATTTGTGGAATACTTTATGTTGGGGTCCTGTGATTTAGCAGATTGGCATACTAAATGACAAGGCAACATCAGAACCACTTTGCAATCCTAGGATCTAGCCCTCCTAGATTCAGAGAGGGATCTCTCTGTATGTGTGTTAGAATGATATGCTTTTAAGGCTTATGATATGATATTAGGCTAGTTATGAATTACAAGGGGTTTGTTTGTTTGTTTTTGGTTGGGAATCATTAACTGAGAAGGTCATGTGAAGTGTGAAGGAGGGAATAAATTGAAGGATATCTCAACATGGGAAGATAGGTCAAAAACAGTGCTAAACCATTGGGCTATGGAGTCATAAAAGGGTTTACTTGCACAAAAAATATTCAAGTTTTTTAAAAGGGCAAGTCATCTATATCAGAAGATCTTTTAAGTTATGTTTGTGGTATGGAACACTAAGAAAGGTGGTGAAAGAAGCAAACATGTAAGAAACAAAGGGCAGCCTAAGATCAGGTAAGGACTTTTAACCTAGCCTACTTTTGGCATGCTATCAAGGGAAAACATTTAAGATAAACATAAAAATTAACCTAATATCAGGTAAGGACTTTTAACCTAGCCTGCTTTTGGCATACTCTTAAGGGAAATCTTCAAAACAGTTGTTTAAGACTAAACAAGGGACGGGGCTAACCATAAACTTCCTTGATTAGGACTCTACTTAGCATGTAGTGAAAAGATCATTCAAGAACAACATCTCAAGTTCTACTCAGCAAGGCATGGGCTCACCAACAATCCTTGACTGGTTATACTCTATTGAAATCATTCCCAAACACACATTGAGAAGAAAACATAAAGATAAAGCTTATCAGTCAGAATTAGGGTACTTTTAGAAGTAAATCCTAATATATATTTGTTGTTCTTTATTAGAGAATATGAACATAGTGCAAACATAAGGAGAATAACAATTACAGTAAGAATAACATCACCAATGATTTAGATCAGGATCCAGTGAATCGGCTTGTCTATTTGATGTCCAAGACCAGTTACATACTTTGAGTCCAATAGCTTTCACAATTTGATACTTCTCTTCCCAGCCTACTATATTACAACTACTCAGTAACTTTACTCAATAACAGTTCAACTATCAACAATTTCCCAACCCTTTACAATGAATTTTCTGTGAATACATATAGGTGCAAAGAGGAAGAGTGCTGCAGAAATGGTAATAAATATTAATTAATACAGAGTGGGAGAGGTATTCGAATTCCCATTCTGCCTAATAATCATAGCATTAACTGTTTGTACCACTTCAGCTACTTTTAGTTGAATCCAAAACCAACTAGCAGGCCTGTAATAACTCTGAGGCTTGTCCTTTGAAGCTAACTTGGTCTGAAGTACCCTGTTTGACCTCTGGGAAAATAAAACTATCATTTTTGGGTTTTGTAGCCCCATGTCTGCTTAATAACTGTTCTGACAGTTTTAATGTTTGTCAGCAGGATGACTGTCAAGGTGTCTTTGAGAAGTAAAGCAAACTACAGGTGTCCTTTTGGTCCTTAGGTTGAGTAATAGCTTCTGTGGATGTGGCATTCAAGACCTTTCTTCTGCTGATATGTCTTGTTTTAGCACTTTAAACATTAATATTTAGCTTTTAATTGTGTTTTTTAAGGCTTTATTAGACCTTCTCGGACCATCTTCTGTCCTTAAACTGTTTTTTTGTCTTTATCCTTTGTTTCTTCACTTTTTCATTAATATTCTATGTCTTCGTGTTTGCAGGGTTTTCTTGTTGCGCTGGAGAGTTTCATGATTCAATTAATGATCATGAGGTATTGATAGAAACCTTGATTCAACCTTTTGAATCCCTTTCTCTATCTTTTCTTATATTTAAGGACCGTCATCCTAAGACCAAGCCACTTGGATGGCTATGGGATGGCCTGCAAACTTCGTGCCGCCATTAAAACCTGCAAAACAAACAAAAATATGAAATAAATCCTGCGGTCTGGAGGTAGACTGCATCAAAGGGCTCGAGGGAGGCGAAGTAGCGATCGCAGAGGAGGAATAGTGTGCAGAGGGAGGGGTTCCATAGGTAGAACCGCGAAAACAGGGTTTAAATTTGAATATTGGCGCGAAATAGTGGAGGCAGTTTTGGAAAACCACGAATGGTTTTCGCACAGCGTTCAGGTGGTAAGTGGTATTCGCCCCAACGAATGCGATACCACACGTCGGGCAACACATGTCCATAGCGAAACCACTTGTTTCACGTGAAAATGTGTTGTTAAACCCTGACACCAAAATCTGTGCAATATCGATTCTGCATCGTTGGATCTGAGCAGACCAGATCAACGGTGCGGGTTTTCTCCTGATGGGGAAACCAATCGGACGAGAATAATAGTGGAGGACAGGTGTCGAGGGGAGATTGGGAGATGGTTTTGTGGGTGGAAGGTGGGCCAGCAGGTGACGTGGGGTAATGTTTGGTGGAGGAAAAGTGGGAGGTCATGCAAGGATCCTTGATCGGGAAAGATCAACGGCTCAGAATCGATGCAGGATTTGACATATATGGAGGGGAAATACAAAGGAACATGCCTTTTTGAAAGGGGCGCGAGGGTATAAAATGGTAAGGGAAGGAGGCTTAAGGAACGGGGAAGGTAGATGGAAGAAATAGGAACCAGGAGTGGAGAGATAAGGGTTTGGGGATTAGCGCGGAGAGTTAAGTGCTTGGTTCCAGCGCTTGGACACATGGAGAAAATGGGCGAAATATTTAAGCCCTCGGGGGTTTAAGAAAATGGCGGGGATGCGGTTCAATGGAAGAAAGGGGGACTGGGGCTAAGAAGAAAAGGACCGAGGGCTAGTGCCTGGTCACCGGCGCAGGGTTATATGATAAGTGGGGGCGGAGGGCTTAAGACCTAATATTACAAAAAGTCCGAAAAAGGCTTAAAACAAAGGTTTTTTAGCCCTCTTTTAGGTTTCTAATAAGTTAGAAAAGGGTTTTTAAACCAAATAAAAGGATATTTCATGATTTAAACGGGTTTTTAAAGGGAAATGAAGGATAAATGGGAGGAAAGGAGGGATTTTTTAGAGGAAGAAATGATTGGTTAGGTGTTGAGGAGGTAAATCCCCTCTGCGGACAGAGGCGATCCCTACTAGCCCAGCAGGGGTCTAGCAACAATCATCCAATGCTACAGCGCAAGTTCCTAATTGCGAATAAATAAGCCAATGATGGAGGCCTACCTGGAGTCCAGTGCTATGATTCGTAGAAGAGACAGTGTTCCCGTTCCTCAACCTCGGCAGATCACGATCCCCACGATCTCCGTGAATGGACACCTGCAAATGCAAGAAACAACACGAATACAAGCATAAAATCCAGAATACGCAACTATATATCAGTCAAAAAGGATATAACTCAATATTAACATAAGTGAAAAACAGAGTGGAACCATAACCAGTAGTCATTCATTAATAAACAATCGAAAGAGAGTACAACCAATGTTCTGATGCCGTGGTCTCCTTCGGAAGGGTCCCCAGTCATTCACGTCTCGCAAAGCTCGCCAGGGAAAGGGCAAACCTCTCTAGAGTCTCTCGACGATAGTCTCCTTACTTGAGTTGGCCTTAAGGGAAGAAAGAGGGCTCTTACAGCACAAAGGCTCTTGGGAATTAGGAGATTCAAAGCTTAGGCACTTCAAGACTAGCTTGCAATGGCAATAGGAAAGCTTTTATAGATGGGGAAGGAGGGAGTTGGGATCCCTATTATTGTGGGATTGGCCCTATCATCAAGGAAGGTTCCATGAGAGGTGGAAAACCACTTCCCTTCCATGGAACTCCCATAGCCAAACCTCCCAACTCAAGATAGGCAATGGTTTCTGAGTTTGTTGAAACACAACTTCTGCCATCTTTATTTAAAAAACACTCCTTAAATTGGATGGCGCGACTACTGCTTTGGGACAGAGCGCCAGTTGGCGCGGCCTCTTTGTAGGATTTTCCCCATTGGCGCGAGTGATGAACTGTCTGCCCGCGCCAATGCAAAAGGAGATGTTTTCATGGTTTTTTGCAAGGAGATGTCTTTAGGGCAATTGAAGCTCATGTTTAGAGGAATGCAATGATGATGGTTTCAAGGCATGACATTGCTCACAGGTCACATAATGGGTCTTCCATTGTGCGGGATGGGGAATGGTAGGGACGGTGACAAATTACTGTGTAACAGATGCCCCCTAAAGTATGAGGCCCGAGAGAGAGAGGGGTGAAATGCTTTACGAGAACATGTTCAACTGAAGTTCTGCCGTCGGAGAACCTGCGTAGAAAAATACAACTGATATCTCAAGTACATGATGTATATGCGGTATGGGCGCAGCCATCCGAAACAGAGTACACTATAATCCGGATCCAGGGTATGGGCGCAACCATCCAGCGAGGATCAAATAAATAGACTTAGGCATGGTCGCAACCATCCAATCAGTGAGTCATATACATAATGATAATAATCCATAATCGCAGCCTGGATTACAACAAACACAATCCAGGGTCTTGCGCTCCATCTCGACCCAAATAAAGTACAAGTTCAAGCATGCGAATATGTGATCTGAAGTCGAACATGCAAGAACATCGTTTGATTAGTAGCCAATGATGAGAGCTGTTAACAGACGCGAGAGGAACCACCAAAATGACAATGGCCCTCAAGGCACTACGGGTACAATCTACGGCGTGCGAATCAATGAGTTGGTGTAGAACACCCACAGAATCACTCGATCGGAGGCCAATGATGAAAACCCCACGTCGAATGCGACGAACCTGCCATTGAGGCATGTAGGCTCCAAGGTACCATAAAGGAGTCTCTAGATCAACTTCCTGGATAATGAGCTGAAGTCGACAGGAAGTGACCTTGATCGAAGGTGGGCCATAATTTTTCCCACATCATCGACACGAGACAGAGGAACATGATGTTTTTGTTGTGAATCGGGATCGTATGAGAATCAGAGGAAGGTTGATATTTGCAGAGGCCAACTTCTCTTGAACACATAACGGCACAAATAGTGGTTTTGGCAGCATATTTGACATCAACGGATCAGAGGTCATGGTGACAAGGCAATGAGCAGAGGAGAGGTCAAAAAGGATTACCCAAACCCACGGAAGCAAGTGAAAAAATGAGATGAGATGTCCCCAACCCGACATGAATGCAGACAAGTGCCATGTTCAAGAGCGACATACTGCCGACGACAATGATAATGGTTCCATTTTTCCCCACCATTTCGGTGAGTACCTCTTTATTTTTACACAAGCTTGAAGAGGATACCATATTCTTGTCATATAAATCCGTCCTTCGGACGAATCCATCCTAGTACATTTAACGAGCCCTAGGAAGGAGAAACTCGAATAACGTCATTTCGACTGAATCCAATGTCATTAGGGTTTAACGAGTCTGACAAAGGAAGAACTCGGCGTCTTTTCATGTTTAGAGAGTTTGAAAAGACAGCGGAAAAGAAAACTCCACAGGTCCCTTTTCGTAAATAGTTTCTCGGATGAAAGGGTAGCCTATGTTGGAAAACACCTCCTAGTCGCGATAGGCTAGGGTGTTCCTTTTTTGTAAGTAATCTATCCCGGCCCGAAAAAGGGGTAAACGTATACTGGGTAGATGTCGTTTCGCAACCACTTTAATGAGATCAAAACGACAAGCGACTCAGCAATCTTTTCAATTTTTAAGAGTCAGAAAAGGGCTGTAAGTTGACTCCTCCCGAAGGAACGAGTGGTATAAAGGAGTGAGAAAGCCCCCGGATTTAGGTAATGGTGGAGGCACTCCAAAACAAGTAAAGGTCGAGGATGACTAACAGACCACTCATCGCGGCGGTTCTCAGGAACGGGTAAAACAACCAAGTGAAGAGCATATGATCGACCAAGTCGATGGTAACCCCGATGGAGTGAAGAAAACCAGGCTCATACGGAAAAAACAGGCTGATAAAATGGCAATCACAAGAGGCAAAATGGGAAAGGTTTCATTTTTACACAAGCTTGAAATCGGGAAACTCTGCTTGAAGTTGGTTTCATTTTTACACAAGCTTGAAACAAAGATAAACTATGCTTGAAACCGGTTTCATTTTTACACAAGCTTGAAACGGAAATAAACTATGCTTGAAAAAGTAAGCATGCCCCCAGCATGGTGACTCAATTCGAGGTACATGCCCCCCAAGCTTCAGTCCATATGTAAGGCAGATGGAGTGAAGGTTCAAGTTACGAGACCAAGAGAAAGACTCGACTGGGATTTTGCGAGAACTTATCAGAGACTCGAATTCAACAGGAACGTGTTTCATTGTTTTAACGAGGTTGACACATTAAAATAACTGTCCTCAGACACCCTTGTTTCATGTTTTAAGGAGCTTGGCACAAGATAAGGAAATATGCTCCAGCAGACCTTGTTTCATTTTTTAAGGAGCTTGACACAAGAAAAACAAACTCTGCTCCGACGACCTTGTTTCATTTTTTAAGGAGCTTGACACAAGAAAATGAACTGTGCTCTGACAGACCTTGTTTCATTTTTTAAGGAGCTTGACATAGGAAAAGAACCATGCTCCGACTGGCTTGTTTCATTTTTTAAGGAGCTTGACACAAGACAAGGAACTTTGCTCCGACCACCTGGTTTCATTTTTTAAGGAGCTTGACACAAGGAAAAGAACTGTGCTCCAACCACCTTGTTTCATTTTTTAAGGAGCTTGACACAAGGAAAATAACTGTGCTCCGACAACCTCATCATAATGAACAAGAAGTCATCGCTTCCAAGAGTTCCCCTCTCGATGGAAGGAAAACATCCTGGAAGTCTAGACCCAATGCTCCAAGCACCTGATGCACAATGGCACTATCACTGAGTATAGGCACGGGGTAGGTAGCCACATAGTTGACCTGCGGTGGGGCAGATACAACAGGTGGATAAAAACCAGGAAGGGATGATGGCGGGCCAGCTGCCACATCAGGACCAAAGAACGAAAGCTGATCAATGGTCACGATCCGTCCTTCATGCAGAAAACAGACCACACGAAAAAGGGAGGAGACAAGCGCTCCCATGGCATAGGTGTAATCGCGCCCCAAAAGTAGATTGAAATCTAAGGGGCCTGGAATAACCATCACGTCCATATGGATGGTTTTACCTCCCAAAGTAATCGGTAACCTTGGAAGGATCCCCAACGGTTGACTCGTCCTTTTGTTAAAAGTCAACAGATTCTACGTAACAAGCGCAAACGGCGGCGAACCGAAAGCTTGCCAGGTAGTTGAGGATAGAATACTAACAGAGGCGCCTTCGTCTATAATGGTGTTGGGTACGACCAGACCAAAAGCCTGTACTGTAATCTCGAAAGGCACATAAGACAGAAGGCGATATCCTAAAAATCGATTCCAATCAAAGGAAGCGACCAAACTACTCGGAGGGGCTACCATTGAACCGAGATGGTCTTCCCTTGGTGTTACGGAAGAAGAAGGAGCATCCTTCATGACCTCCATCTCGAAGGTGGGAAGGGTATCCTCCGGGATCTCCATCACGGGAGGTGGAGGAGCAACTTCTTGAGGTATAGGGACAAGAGAATCTCTCTCCAAGTCCGAGGAATCTGAAGAAACAAGAAGAACCTGAGGGATGTGCAATCCACTCTCCACGGAAAAGACCTGGTGCACCATAGGCGGGGCCAGTTCAACCGATCCCACGACTAATGGTTGGTCGGGGATGGATTCCTGAATTTGAATTTCCGAGGGAGCGGGATTGACCAAGGATGATTCTTGACCAATCGTAGGATCAACTAGCGGAGGACTCAAAGAAAGCTGTTTGTAACCAGCCGGGAGGCGTGGTGTAGAAACAATTGAGTTGTCCAAAACTCGCTTGGCTTCATCCATATAAGGACAAAAGTGAATGGCATGATGCCCTTCACACAACTTACAGGGATTGGTAATCTTACCCTGCTTCTTAGGAGTCTTACCAGCAGTAGCTGAAGACGTGCCTCCAACCTGACTCCCGGAAGCCAAAGGCAACGGCGAACGGCCGTCAGACCATGCTTCGAGCACCTTGGGGATGCCAGGGAAGTCTCGAATAAGATGGTCTCCCGTGCACAACATGCAAGGGAACTTGACTTTCCGTGGAGGGTTGGAAGGTTTATCAAGAGGAGATATTTCAAAAACAGTGGCTGCACTTTTAGCCTCTCGATTATCAGACTTCTTCTTCTTTGTCTACTTCTTCTTCTTCTTAACCACCTGGTTACTCGAATCCAGGCTTTCACTAGGCGAAGTAGAGGATGAGGACGCAGAAACAGGCGAAGAAGGGGAGAGGTCCACCTTGGAATCAACATGATGTTGTTCAGGTGGAGGAACTGATTGAACAGAAGCCGAGACATTCGGGACCACAGAGGTTGAGAACAACCAAACAGGAAACCCAACAGTTAACCCAGGAAGGGACAACGTTGCCATATAAGGAGCACCAATATTCCCAAAAGGAGAAAATGGACCAGGATTCCCATCGGAGGAGATTCCTTGGTTGGTGAACTCTGGAAAAGTACCCATCAGAAACGATCTTCAGAACAACACCCTAAGGAAACTAACTTTAACCAGGAATATTTCGTGGGCAATTAATTTTTAAAACATTGAAACAAAACTCTACCGTTTCATATTTTAAGAGTCGAGAAACAGGAAAAAGGTGACTCTATCTCTTTCAGATTGGAAACAAGCGTGAAAGGACAAGCGCTTGATGATCCTTTTCAAATTTAAAGAGTCAGAAAAGATCAAAATGACTGCTCGGGAATGCTAGGCAAAGGGTGTACCAAATAACCGTGAACTGCAATATACACCTTGGTTTTAATAATGAAAGAGAAATCAACCAAGGACTTTCCCTACGTGCAGGCAATCTCCCCGAATGCTGTGTTCGGTGTATCACGGGTATAAGGTGGCAGACTCGGCTTCCTACGGATAAAGGATAACAACCTAGTGGGGTCTCCCTTTATATACGCGACAGTACGAGGAGCACAAGTCCATACTAGTGCTGTCTAAAGCCAAGAGGCAAACGACAACTACTAGGTTTAACGACGCCGGAACACGTCTCTAACCTAGACCTCTAAATGTTTCGTTAATGTTTCAATGCTTCCTTAGGTAAATTGAGTAAATTTTATGGTTGATCTTTAATTATGTTTCGGTTTCAAGGCCCTACCGTATGTCATATGACAATCTCCTGTATGCAGCTACATGAGAAAAGAAAACTTTTCAATTCGATGAATGCTATCTAGTTAAGGGAAGAGCTTCAAACAATGATGCAACAAACAGCAAAACTGAAACGAAACTTTTCCAAACTAGATGACTTTCACTATCCAAAATTATTCTAAAACATTCAACGAAGCGAATTATGCAATGTAATCTATGCAAAATTATTTTTCCGAAAACTATGCAATTGTAATCTATACACAATTTCCTTTTCCTTTTCAAATAATAAGAATGCACTCAATGCATTTTTCGATGAAATGAGAATCTACTTAATGCATGCTTTCAATGAAAGAGAATACACACAACGATTTTTAGCTCTCAATCATTAAACAATGTGATCTAAGTTCAATGATAAATCTCAAAATACTTTTCAATGCGATGTGATCTAATGAATTTTAACAAAAAGGACAATTTGAGACGAAAACTAAATAAACGCAAAGCTTCTTAATGAAGGATGAATGAAAAAGAGATGTAAATAAACACTAAGAATGCAATCGTTGTTTCAAAACATTTTGTAAAAAAATTCCTCAAAAGTTGACAAAACACAAAGAGGACTTCCAAAGAATGAGATCAAAACAAGGCATTCATTCCCTTTTGACATCAAGCAATCATGGAAAGAAGACATCCCAAACAATGAGCAATGTAATCTATGCTCATACAAGGAAAAGACTGGAAGGGAAAGACACACTGGTGAAGGATTTAGGGAAAAAATCTCAATTTTCATACACCCTGAAATTGGCACGACTTGTCCATTGACAACTAGCGCCAATTGGCAACAATTGGCGCGACTTGCACATTGACAACTAGCGCCAATGGCCAATTGGCGCGGGTTGCTAAATGACAACAAGCGCCAACACCTGAAAATGAAAAAACAAAGAATTTCTCCCAACCAAGACCAGACTCACCACTTCAAGCATAATCCAAAACAAACCCAGAAGAAAATTACTGACCAAAGAAGCTTCTAAACAAGGGTAACCCTACCACCTACAGGAAATGGCGCGACTGTCTGGTTGTAATCCATGCCAGACAGGGGATGGCGCGAGTGATGAACTGGAAAACTGCGCCAACTGGCGCGACTGTCAAGGCTAAACTCGCGCCAATCAAGCCAACTATGAAAAGGTGAAAATTCGGAAAAGAAGAGGTTAGATCTGATCCTCTGGGGATGAACCAAAAGCCAAAACACAAAAAGAGCCACCCCAAAAGGCTAACCAAGCAAGGAAAACCATGAAACAATCAAAACGAGACAATTACAACTAGACGTTCCCCAGCGGAGTCGCCAAATTGTTGAGGAGGTAAATCCCCTCTGCGGACAGAGGCGATCCCTACTAGCCCAGCAGGGGTCTAGCAACAATCATCCAATGCTACAGCACAAGTTCCTAATTGAGAATAAATAAGCCAATGATGGAGGCCTACCTGGAGTCCAGTGCTATGATTCGTAGAAGAGACAGCGTTCCCGTTCCTCAGCGTCGGCAGATCACGATCCCCACGATCTCCGTGAATGGACACCTGCACATGCAAGAAACAACACGAATACAAGCACAAAATCCAGAATACGTAACTATATATCAGTCAGAAAGGATATAACTCATTATTAACATAAGTGAAAAACAGAGTGGAACCATAACCAGTAGTCATTCATTAATAAACAATCGAAAGAGAGTACAACCAATGTTCTGACGCCGTGATCTCCTTCGGAAGGGTCCCCAGTCGTTCACGTCTCGCAAAGCTCGCCAGGGAAAGGGCAAACCTCTCTAGAGTCTCTCGATGATAGTCTCCTTACTTGAGTCGGCCTTAAGGGAAGAAAGAGGGCTCTTACAGCACAAAGGCTCTTGGGAATTTGGAGATTCAAAGCTTAGGCACTTCAAGACTAGCTTGCAATGGCAATAGGCAAGCTTTTATAGATGGGGAAGGAGGGAGTTGGGATCCATATTATTGTGGGATTGGCCCTATCATCAAGGAAGGTTCCATGAGAGGTGGCAAACCACTTCCCTTCCATGGAACTCCCGCAGCCAAACCTCCCAACTCAAGATAGGCAATGGTTTATGAGTTTGTTCAAACACAACTTCCGCCATCTTTATTTAAAAAACACTCCTTAAATTGGATGGCGCGACTGCTGCTATGGGACAGAGCGCCAGTTGGCGCGGCATCTTTGTAGGATTTTCCCCATTGGCGCGAGTGATGAACTGTCTGCCCACGCCAATGCAAAAGGAGATGTTTTCATGATTTTTTGCAAGGAGATGTCTTTAGGGCAATTGAAGCTCATGTTTAGAGGAATGCAATGATGATGGTTTCAAGGCATGAAATTGCTCATAGGTCACATAATGGGTCCTCCATTGTGCGGGACAGGGAATGGTAGGGACAGTGACAAATTACTGTGTAACATTAGAATAGGTAAAAATGGATGAAAAAGTGGGTGAAATGGGTTTATGGAATGATGGAAAAAATCTCAAAAATATTTCCTTTTGATATTTAGCAGGACTTCTTTGAAAAATATTTTGTAGAAACAGCAGTGAAGATGATTTGTAAGATGAAAGACACCAAGAAGGCTTCAAGAACTAGCAGTTTTCCATGAAGATTGCTTCTTGAAGGCTTAAGAACATATTTAGCCATCATTTGCTATGACAAAATTTACTGATGGCTAACAGTGGCTCCACTTGGGGATGGCAGCTCCATGGAGGTGTCAAGAACCTCAGAGATTTATCTCTAGAACATAGACCTGTGATTTTCATTTTGACAACCTTTTCTTCTTTGATCATGCTGCTTGAAAAGATGATCAGTACTTATATTAACAAACAGATTTATTTCCCCAAACAACTACCTACACAGCCTACTTCCTAACATTTCTTATTTAGCAGGGTGCACTTGGACTTGCAAACCCTTTGACCTCAACATTTAATTCTTTTGAAAATAGGAAAAACTAATCTAAATCATTGCTTATAACTTCCATGAGTTCAGATTAAACAGTTGAACCCATTAGCTTCTCTACCTAACTACTATCTGTCAGGATTAAGCTGTCTGACAAATTTCATTCTCTATATTCTAAAACAAAAATTGAAAACACAGTCAAACCAGAATTAAGCTATCTGATTTGTTGTAAGACTATGGCATTAAAACAAGCTGCACATAGACCTTTATTTTCAGAAAAGTAAAACAAAACTTGGAAGGCTTAAGATCTGAAAACAATGAGAGTCCTTCCTTTCCTTTTTAGTTCTGATTTTGATCTTTTTATAACTGTCTTCTTCTTCTTTACCTGGTTCAATTTTTCAGCATGTTATAACCGGTCTTCTTTGAATCTTTGGCTCAGGTTTTGATCTGATTAGAGCCATTCCTTTCTTTTGATTCTTTGCTTCAGATTTTGAGCATGTTTGAACCATTCTTTTCTATCCTAATCTAATCTACTGATAAGCCAAGATTAAACAGTTTGGCAAACCTTCTTCACTAACCTATCAGCAGTAAATTGAAATCTATCTAGTCATGATTAGGCTATATGACTAAATAGTAGTGCTCTTTCAAGTAGTGGCATTTAAGCGTGCACACTTTCAGACTCTGTTTATTTTTTGGTATGGGGCTGTACCTTTCTTCTTTTAATCTGCCCTCTTTTCCCTTTTCTATTTTTTTTTTGTATTTTTCTCTTTTCTATTTTTTTTTTTTTCTCTTTTCAAAACAAAACAAAGAAATGATATTTACAATGAAGAATGAAAGCTTTAAACATAGGTTTCAGCAGAAATAATGTTTGAGCATCCTGCCATTGACAGGAGCCCCAAACAGGTCTGTACCATCCATATCTTGTAGAAAAAATGCATTATGACCAATGGCAGATTGAATGATGTAAGGACCTTGCCATAAATTGTCAAACTTGCCATGTTTGCCCTTATCTTCTCTCCTGGAATCCCATTTGAGTACTTTGTCACCAATTTTGAAATAACTTGCCTTTGTTCTCTTATCAAACATATTTTTGATATTCTCTTGTACTTTATGTGCTCTGTTATAAACTTATTCCCTGGTTCGCTGAAGATGTATGGTCTAATTTATCCTTCTCATCATGCTATCTTCTTCTGATTGTATTTCTTGGACCAAATTCATCACTGGCACTCCTAAATTGGTAGGAAAAACTGCATCTGCTCCATACACTAGCTGATAGGGAGACATTCCAATTGATTTCTTTGTTGTCAATCTATCTGCCCATAAAGCATCTACCATCTTGTTATGCCATGACCAATGATTTTCTTCCAGCAACTTCTTTATTATGTTTATTAGGCTCTTATTTGAAGATTTTTCCAACCCATTACCTTGAGGGTAATAAGCTGTGGAATGACCAAGCACAATTTGATATCTGTGACAGAAATCAACCATCTTCTTAGAACCAAATGCAGCAGCATTGTCAGTGATGATTTTCCTAGGACAGCCAAATCTAGACAGGATATGGTCTTTAAGGAATTTTATGATAACTGAGTCTGTGGCATTCCTAGAAGGGATGGCTTCTATCCATTTGGTGAAATAATCAGTGGCTGTGAGTATCCATCTATGTTGGGAAGATGAGGTAGGATGGATTTCCCCAATGAAGTCTAGGCCCCACTATTGAAAAGGAACTTCAACAGTGATTGGTTGCAAGGGTAAGGGAAGAAGTTTTCTCTTGCCTTCAAAGATTTGGAATTTGTGGCAAGCAACTATCATTTTGTGGACATCTTGAAATAGGGTGGTCCAGTAATAACCAGCTCTAAGGATTTTATTAGCAGTGGTTTTCCAATAGAGATGGCCTCCATAATCTCCTTCATGAAACTAATGCTTGATCCTATCTACATCAATCTCAGGAAAAAATTTAAGCAATAAACCACTGGCATTCTTCCAATATAAACATTTATCTAAAATGCAGTAATTAACAGCCTTTAACTTCAAGAATATTTCTTTTGTTTTAGACATACCAGGAGGGGCATTGAGATTAGTAAGCACATACAAGATATCAGCATACCAAGATGAATTGAGGAAATGATCCTCAATAAGAGGAGTTTCCAAATCTTCTTGTCCATCTAATGCATCTATCATGTTTATATCAAGTGCTTGCAAGTTAGATTCAGCCATTAATTGTGCTATGCCTTGACCCTTGATGAGTTTAGTGGGTTTAATTTCCAAATCATATTCCAATATCACAGCAATCCACTTTCCTCTTTTGCCATCAGGATCTTGTGACAAAATGTCCTTTACCACTACATGAGGCACAAATGCAATAATGTGTGAGTGTAAGATATAGACTCTGAAATCCTTCAAGACTTTGACCAAAGCATAGGCTTGCTTTTCCATGATATTATATTTCAGAGGTGCATCT
Source organism: Pinus albicaulis (assembly GCA_034641835.2). Lineage (NCBI taxonomy): Eukaryota > Viridiplantae > Streptophyta > Pinopsida > Pinales > Pinaceae > Pinus > Pinus albicaulis. The sequence goes on along the minus strand of CM076583.1, from coordinate 658,669,677 downwards.
CTTAATGCCTTGCTGAAAAATGAAATTGGCTGCTCTTGTCCTTCTGGATTTTTCTATAATAGGACAGCAGCCACAGTATGTTCTGATGCAAATGAAAATATGAGGAAGTCCTTAGTGAAATCAGGACTGATAAGAACCGGTGCTTGAGTAAGTGCATGTTTGACCAGTTCAAAGGATTTATTTGCTTCTAAGGTCCATTTCACTACTATCTCTTTCTTTAACATCTTTGTCATGTTCCTAAGGAGTTATGCCAGGTTGGGTATGAACCTTCTCAAGAAATTAATCTTTCCAATGAAATATTGAAGTTCTTTGATGTTTCTAGGGTGACCGATTTGCAATATACCTTCAACCCTTTTTGGGTCTATTTTGATCCCTTTTTCGGATATGATATGACCAACAATCTCACCTTATTGGAGACCAAACAATGTCTTCTTGGGATTCAAGGATAGCCCATACTTTCTTCATTTCTCAAAGACCTTTCTTAGGTGTACTAGGTGTTCTTCATCTGTTTTGGAATAGACTGTAATGTCATCTAAATAAATCACAATGAGGTGGCCTATTTCTTCTGAGAAATCAATGTCCATGGCTCTTTGAAAGGTGGCACTGGAATTCATTAATCCAAAAGGAATTTTTACATACATGAAAGTGCCCCAAGGAGTAGTGAAGGTTGTTTTCAGTTGGTCATCAAGGAGTACCAATATCTGATTATATCCTAAAAAGCCATCTAGCAAAGAAATCATTTTGGAACCAACTACCCTTTGTAAGATGTGCTCCATTTTAGGCAAGGGATAGTTGTCCTTTAATGAGGCTCTGTTCAAGTTCCTAAAGTCAATACAGAGCCTTATTTCTCCTGTTTTATTTATTATAGCTACAAGATTAGACACCCACTCTGAGTATCTCACAAGGACAATAATTCCAGCATCATACATTTTCCTAATTTATTTCTCAACCAGAGGTAACTACACAGGGTTTATTATGTGCAATTTTTGCCTAAATGGTTTCTGGTTTTCTTTAAGTGGTATCTTGTGCTGAATGGTCTTTGTGTCATATGCCCTTAAATATTCATAGCTCCAAGCAAATACATCAGAAAACTCTTTAAACAACTCAATATATTTCAGTTTCATGTGAGTTGGCACTGTTTTAGATAATTTGATCATGTTAGGCTTGTCTTTACTGCCTATATTGGATTCCTCAATATCAGATTCAGTTGGTTCTATTGTTGGTTTCTTTGCAACATCATTAAAATCAAACAAGTCTTCTAGAGGTGCTAGTCCTTTAGGTAAGCCTTTGTCTTCAGACTATAGTACTTCTATGTCTTCTCTTTCTGATTTTATGTACTCTTATGTTTGATTTTCAAACTCTCTGGTTAGCAGATTAATTTCTACAATGGGAGAAGGTTCTTTTTCAACAGGTTGTTCCTCATTAAGATAGTCTTTATCATACTTTGAGTTTGAATTTGGCAATTCAAACTCATTTCTGAAATACAAAAAGTCTTCTATTTATTTATCTCCCTCAAAGACCTGCCAATACTTTTCATTGTCTGGGACAGCTAGTCTATATTTCACTTGAAATATGAATTGTTTGTTGTCATAGGGTCTTTGGCATGAACTGGTAGCACAAGCTAAACCATTAGCAAGAATGTTTTGGTTTCTAGGGACAAAAACAAGTTCATATTCCTCAAAAAATTTCAAAAGGTCCATGGCATAATTTCTATAGGCTCTTAGTCTTGGATGTTTGGCAGTGTACTCTCCATTTATTTGCCTAATGATCAGTTCAAAATCTCCATGAATAGATACCCTCCTGGCTCCTAATTTCTCCAGTAACTATAGTCGTAAGAGGAGTGCTTCATACTCTGTTATGGTATTTGTGCATTGGAAGTTTAGCTTGTATGAATGGCTTTCAGCATAATTATTCTTTGTGTTGTGAAGCCACACACCTGCTCCTGCACCAGTTTTATTACAAGACCCATCAAAACTCATACTCCAAAGAGGGCTAGTTTCGGACTTGTTGTTGTTTTCATTCTTGTCCCCTTTGTCCAGTGTGTTTTGACTATAATTATGCAGTTTTATGGGTTTTGCAGCAGGTTTATGTTGGTCTTGTTCCTTAGATTTTTCAAGGAGTTGAGGCCTTTCTTCTTGACTCTCATGATTTTCACTAAGCTGGTGGATAGTGGGTTGTTCATACTCTCTATTTTGTTTGCTATAATTTTCATATTTTGCAAACTGTTTGAGAGCCTCTCCCTTCCTATCCTCTCCTCCTATGTTTTCTGTTATGTTGGGTGATTGCTCACTTTCCAACTCTAGCTCATCAAAGCTTTCATAATTGTAAAGAATGAATGAGTCTAGGTCTGTGTGGACAGAATAAAGAGGGGAATTTTCTGACTTTTCTTGACTACCCATAAATTTCATGTGTGATTCCCTATAAAGTCTTCTAAGTTGGCTGAAAACAGGGATGGTGGCATATGTCATTTCCATTTGTATGGTACCTTGAAGCTTAGCACCCCATGATCTTGAAAGAAGCATGCCATATTTGGGGGGCACATCAGCCACTACCACATCCATCACTATGCATTTGGATGGGATTTGGGTCAAGTTTACACAAAGATCTTTGATCATGTCTAAGCATTTTACTCTACTGGAGTCAAAAGAATACAAATCTTTATAGGGTCTATTTATCTCAAGGCCTAATCTCTCCATGATTACTTTGGGCATGAGGTTATGTGAAGCCCCTGAATCATACATAGAATTTTTTAAAATTTTATCATGGATATTCAAACTGACATAGAAAGGAGGGACCACTCCTTGGAACTTTCCTTCAATTTTAGGACCAAATAAAAGGGTTGGATGATCATCATTTAGGTTGACAGAATCATTATTTTCTTCTATGTTCAAAACCTTTAACACCTGACTTTTATATACATCTTGAGTGACTAACTCAGTGAGGGGGACAGAGATCTTGATTTTAGAAATTTCACTTTCCAAATTGAATAGGAACTGATTCTTTGAAAGGCTCAAATCTGTCTTGTTAGTCACTAACTTATCAGCAAAATTAGCTTGTTGGTTTTTACTATGTACATCAGTTAAAACTGTTTTTATAGGGGTACTAGCTGAAGTGCTAGTGCTGTTAGGGTCCACACTCTGTTTATCAGTGGTTTGAGTGCTTTTCCCCTTGTTTTTACCACAACTTTCAGCTGTTGTTTTGTTGTTTTCAACAGCCCTTCTGACCACCCTTTCAGATATATTTTTAACAGCATTTTCAGAGGTCTTTGTTTGGGGAGTTTCTTGGTTCTTTTTTCTCCTGAGGTCATATTGTCTATGGTCCTCCATGATGGCATTCTCAAAGCCTTGCCTATAGTCTTCATATTCTAAGCCTTCATCATCATAAGATGTATATGTGGACTGGTCATCCTCTGTGAAAAAGGCAGGGTCTTCATTACTTACTCCCAACATGTTTATAACAGTTCCCTCTGGCTCTTCTATCATTCCCTCATCTTCATCAACATAATTTTCTTGAAATGGAGGTCTGATTTGTTGATCAATATCTCTTTGTCTCATCTGAGGGGGGTTTCTCCTAAAGTTCTGGTTCTGATTTTGAGGGTGGTTCCTATTCTGAGCATTTTTTTGGACAACCAACCTCTCCATCATTCTTTTTAAACTATACATTTCCTTGGCTAGATGGTCTAACCTTGAGTCATATGCAGAAGGTGCAGTGTCATCTCTATATGTTACTCTTTTCTCCATCCTCAACCTAGCTCTCTTCTCAATCAGATTTGCTTCCACATTAAGAGCTCCCTTCTGCATGTCTTCTAAAGTTAATGGATCCCTTTCTCTTAGTTGATAGGCCATTTCGAGATCAAATCCTTCAGGGAATTTGGCCAAAGCTGAGCCTTGTGGAGGTTTCAAATCTGGGGGTAGTGCGTTATAAACACTATTAAATCTAGTGCATTAATTTTGAACAATTTCCCCAGTGTTTCTCTTGAGGTTGTTGTAATCTGAAAGTATTTTGAGAGGTTTCTTCCTAATTTCCCATTTGTTCAGAAATAGTTGATGAAAGGTAGGAAGATCATTGATGCTCTGTGGGGTTAAGCTTTTGAACCATTTTCTTACTTCTCCCCCTAAACTTTGAGCCAAAAATCTGAGTTTAACAGTCTCATCACCTATTTCATTCCTATCAAAGTAATCATTCATTTTTTCCACATGTTGTGAAGTAGCAGTGGAACTGCTGGCATCATATAAAGGAATAGTGGTCGAATAACCTTGTGGTAAGGTAGCTAAAGGTAGAGGAAGGACTAGAGAAGCATACCATGTAGCCATGATATGATTTTGTGGGAGGAATGGAGTGGTTTGAACAGTGGGTATATGGACGACAGAAGTGCTTGTACCAGCAAGAGACTGTTGAGCAAATTTTGGGTGAGAGAAACCAAAGTTATGAATGAAATGAAGATAAGGTGGGGTGGCTTCTCTATTGCTACTATGGTCACCACTATGTTGGGGAGAACTTGGGGGCTCAAAGTCTATCTGCTATATAGCATTAAGTGACTTAGTTCTTGCTAAATTACTTGGAAAATATAATTCAACTTGGATCTCTTGAAGATCTGAAAGATTTTCAGGGACATAATTAGCTCTGTGAATTGAACTGATAATAGTTATATCCCTAGATACAGGAGACTTCCTAAGAATTCTTTCTGGATTATCAACTATTTCAGGAGGATTTGGGTGTGGATAGGCTCTGGTATGAATTCTTTTTGAATCCATTATGTTAAAATTTAGACCCACATAAAAGAAAAGTTAGCCAGATATGACAATTTTTAGAGGCAAACTAGTCTTTAACAAAGAAAAATTAATCCTCAAAATTTCCTAATCATGGGTGTGCACGATGTTTTAATGGTAGTGTGGGCTATCCTAGTGGAGTCTTTGTGAAACCAGGGGTAATCAGCAGGCCTACTGATCACCAGTGAAGTCTTTTGGTCTTTAGAGGAGTTATGGAGTCGCCAGGTGGATGATTTCAAATGTTTTAAGATGAGCTGTTGTCCACCATCAGTAATTAACTACCAATCTAAGGCTGTTGTGGGTCTTCTGAGCTCTTAAGGATATCTAAGATGCAATTTACTCATAATTCCCCAGTATGGTCACCATTATGTTGGGGTCCTGTGATTTAGCAGATTGGCATACTAAATGACAAGGCAACATCAAAACCACTTTGGAATCCTAGGGTCTAGCCCTCTTGGATTCAGAGAGGGATCTCTCTGTATGTGTGTTAGAATGATATGCTTTTAAGGGTTATAATATGATATTAGGCTAGTTATGAAGTACAAGGGGTTTGTTTGTTTTTTTTTGGTTGGGAATCATTAACTGAGAAGGTCATGTGAAGTGTGAAGGAGGGAATAAATTGAAGGATATCTCAGCATGGGAAGATAGGTCAAAAACAGTGCTAAACCATTGGGCTATGGAGTCATAAAAGGGTTTACTTGCACAAAAACTATTCAAGGGTTTTCAAAGGGAAAGTCATCTATATCAGAAGATATTTTAAGTTGATTTTGTGGTATGGAACATTAATAAAGGTGGTGAAAGAAGCAAACATGTAAGAAACAAAGGGCAGCCTAAGATCAAGTAAGGACTTTTAACCTAGCCTGCTTTTGGCATGCTCTCAAGGGAAAAAATTTAAGATAAACATAAAAAGTAACCTAAGATCAGGTAGGGAATTTTAACCTAGCCTGCTTTTGGCATACTCTTAAGGAAAATCTTCAAAACAGCTGTTTAAGACTAAACAAGGGACCAGGCTAACCATAAACTTCCTTGATTAGGACTCTACTTAGCATGAAATGAAAAGATCATTCAAGAACAACATCTCAAGTTCTACTCAGCAAGACATGGGCTCACCAACATTCCTTGACTGGTTATACTCTATTGAAATCATTCCCAAACACACATTGAGAAGAAAACATAAAGATAAAGCTTATCAGTCAGAATTAGGGTACTTTTAGAAGTAAATCCTAATCTATATTTGTTGTTATTTATCAAAGAATATGAACACAGTGGAAACATAAGGAGAATAAAAATTACAGTAAGAATAACATCACCAGTGATTTAGATCAGGATCCAGTGAATCTGCTTGTCTATTTGATGTCCAAGACCAGTTACATACTTTGAGTCCAATAGCTTTCACAGTCTTATAATTCTCTTCCCAGCCTACTATATTACAACTACTCAACAAATTTTACTCAATAACAGTTCAACTATCAACAATTTATGAACCCTTTACAATTAATTTTATGTGAATACATATAGGTGCAAAGAGGAAGAGTGCTGCAGAAATGGTAATAAATATTAATTAAGATAGAGTGGGAGAGGTATTTGAATGCCCATTCTGCCTAATAATCATAGCATTAACTATTTTTACCACTTCAGCTGCTTTTAGTTGAATCCAAAACCAACTAGCAGGCTAGTAATAACTCTGAGGCTTGTCCTTTGGAGCTAACTTGGTCTGAAGTACCCTGTTTGACCTCTAGGACAAGAAAACTGTCATTTTTTGGTTTTGTAGCCCCATGTCTACTTAATAATTGTTCTGACAGTTTTAAAGTTTGTCAGCAGGATGGTTTTCAAGGTGTCTTTGAGAAGTAAAGCAGACTACAGGTGTCCATTTGGTCCTTAGGTTGAGTAATAGCTTATGTGGATGTGGCATTCGAGACCTTCCTTCTGTTGATCTGTCTTGTTTTAGCACTTTAAACATTGATATTTACTTTTAATTGTGTTTTTTAAGGCTTTATTAGACCTTCTCGGACCATCTTCTGTCCTTAAACTGTGTTTTGTCTTTATCCTTTGTTTCTTCACTTTTTCATTAATCTTCTCTATCTTCGTGTTTGCAGGGTTTTCTTGTTGTGCGGGAGGGTTTCATGATTCAATTAATGATCATGAGGTATTGATAGAAACCCAGATTTAACCTTTTGAATCCCTTTCTCTTTCTTTTCTGATCTTTAAGGACTGTCATCCTTAGACCAAGCCACTTGGATGGTTGTGGGATGGCCTGTGAACTTCGTGCCACCTTTAAAACCTGCAAAACAAACAAAAATATTAAATAAATCCTGCGGGCTGGAGGTAGACTGCATCAGAGGGCTCGAGGGAGGTGGAGTAGCGATCGCAGAGGAGGAATAGTGTGCAGATGGAGGGGTTCCATAGGCGAAACCGCGAAAACAAGGTTTAAATTTGAATATTAGCGCGAAATAGTGGAGGCGGTTTTGGAAAACCACGAATGGTTTTCGCACAGAATTCAGGTGATAAGTGTTATTCGCCCGAACGAACGCGATACCACAGGTCGGGCGATACGTGTCCAGAGAAAAACCACCTGTTTCGCGTGAAAATGGGTTGTTAAACCTTGACACCAAAATCCGCGCGATATTGATTCTACATCGTTGGATCTGAGCATACCAGATCAACGGTGTGGGTTTGCTCCTGATGGGAAAACTAATTGGGTGGGGATAATAGTGGAGGACAGGTTTCGAGGGGAGATTGGGAGATGGTTTTGTGGGTGGAAGGTGGGCCAATGGGTGACGTGGGGTAATGTTTGGTGGAGGAAAAGCGGGAGGTGATGCGAGGATCGTTGATCGGGAAAGATCAACGGCTCAGAATCGATGCAGGATTTGACATATATGGAGGGGAAATACAAAGGAACATGCCTTTTTGCAAGGGTCATGGGGGTAGGAAATGGTAAGGGAAGGAGGCTTAAGGAATGGGGAAGGTAGGGTCTCATGGAAGAAATAGGAACCAGGAGCGGAGAGATAAGGGGTTGGGGATTAGCGCGGAGAGTTAAGCGCTTGGTTCTGGCACTTGGACACATGGAGAAAACGGGCGGAAGATTTAAGCCCTCAAGGGTTTAATCAAATGGCGGGGATGCGGTCCCGTGGAAGAAAGGGGGACCGGGGCTAAGAAGAAAAGGACTGAGGGCTAGCGCCTGGTCACGGGTGCAGGGTTATATGAGAAGCGGGGGTGGAGGGCTTAAGCCCTCAGGAGCTTAAGACCTAATATTACAAAAATTCCTAAAAAGGCTTAAAGAAAAGGTTTTTTAGCCCTCTTTTAGGTTTCTGATAAGTTAGAAAAGGGTTTTTAAACCAAATAAAAGGATCTTTCATGATTTAAACGGGTTTTTCAAGGGAAATGAAGGATAAATGGGAGGAAAGGAGGGATTTTTCAGAGGAAGAAATGATTGGTTAGGATAGGTAAAAATGGATGAAAAAGTGGGTGAAATGGGTTTATGGAATGATGGAAAAAAGCTCAAAAACAGTTCCTTTTGATATTTAGCAGGACTTCTTTGAAAAATATTTTGTAGAAACAGTAGTGAAGATGATTTGTAAGATGAAAGACACCAAGAAGGCTTCAAGAACTAGCATTTTTCCATGAAGATTGCTTCTTGAAGGCTTAAGAACATATCTAGCCATCATTTGTTGTGACAAAATTTACTGATGGCTAACACTTTATACATGCAATCTATTTTATGAATGTTGTTTACTTTGCATAAACAGAGTTTGTGTAAAGAGCCATCATCATAGTTGTGTGACTGATTTAGGATAGGAATATTTCCTATAATAAGTACCAGCTATCCATCTTCTCCATCTGTTACACTCTGCTCCTTATACTACCAATTTACCCATACAATTTATACTTGACACAGCTTGCCAAATGCATGAATAAAGAGTATAAAAATCATTTAAAAATATCTGAGAAGTCATCCCACCACTCAAACAACCCTTTAAAATTTGAAATGAACTATGATGTGTAAGGTCTACTCCTTATGCAGTCAAGGAGTGACTCCTTGCGCTAACATCTTTGGCGTCGTTTTCGAGGAGGCAAATTGAAGTTTATCCCTGGGTGAATGACAAAGTTATAAGTCTGGTTCTGAGGTGTACAGTTCTAGTTGTCTTTTTAGACTTATTTACACCTGATAACTCCATTGTTGAAGTTCTGGCTCCTAGAAGGACGAGAACCAGGGCTAACCCATATTCCCCTTTGAGAATCCCAGTTTTTGGCCCTGAAAAATTAATCAAGAAAAAAAGTAAACGAAATTTTGCTGCCTCTACTACTGTTTTCTCAAAGGTTGTACCTAAAGAAGTCCTGCAAACTTTATCCCCTGATTTTTCATAAAATCTTGTACCTCCCTTGTTTTCTAGCCAACAAACAGTCTCTAAATCACAAGTTGGTGCTTCATCATCTGATGTTCACAATCCACCAATTTTTATTCCACAAATCTCAACAAATCACACCATGACAGGTCCAAACCTAGCCCCTAACTGAATGGATGAAATTGTTGCTGCAAGGTATGCCCCTTTGGTTTTACCTCAGCCTATGAATGCATTACCTACAGGAGATTATCTCAAGTACATGGCTAAGTTTAGTTGTGAGGGAGAAGTAACAGTTGAAGAACACCTTGCTGATTTTTATGCCTATGCTGACAATATGAAAATTGAGCATGAAGATGTCTAGATGAGATTTTTTGTTTAGAGCCTTTGGGGTGATGTTAGTAAATGGTTCAGATCTTTGATAGCTAGCAGCATCACTAGAATTGAAACCCTAGATGATACATTTTTAAGGAAATGGGATGATAGGAAATATTTTGTGTATTATATCACTGAATTTGGTGCAATAAAAAGAAAAGAAGTAGAATCAATTTCTGATTTTTCTAAGAGATTCAATACGATGTATAGAAAAATACCTATTGAAATCAAGTTTGTTGAAGCTTCAGCCAAAATCACTTATTTTGGTGCCTTTGATCCTAATTTTTGTTTATTATTGAGAGAAATAATATCTACAACACTAACACAAATGTAGGACAATGTACTGGAGGTAGAATCTATTTTGTTAGTAGTTGATAGGCTCAGAGGATGGATTGACAGAGAAAAAAGAAAGCAAAAAGCTGAAGTTTCAACTTCAGGAACTTCATACATAGATCCTAAGTTAGATGAGATGAATAAGATGGTCAAGTCATTGACTACTGAGATGTACAAGATCAATATGGAAGCAATACTGACTACTACTAGAAATGTTGCATTTGATCAACCTAATAGGCAGCAATTTAGAAGACCTATTGCTCCTAAAAAAATTTAGCGAGAAAGGAGAGATATTGATGGTCAAAAAGTGCAACCTCCTTTGCAGAATGATATATTTGAAGATGAAGAGGAAGCTAAAAGGTTGGACAAAGTTTCTGATATCAATTGTCTAAGAGATAAATAACGGTTGATTCATATTACACAAGCAGAGTATGAAGATTTCATGTCATATACTCAGAATAATGAAGTGATTCCTGATCATTCCATGATTGCAGTTGATCACCAAAGAAGATACATTCTCTTATCAAAGAATATTGATGATAATCCAAAGCATATTGCACATCCCAAGAAGAATAAGAACGCAGTTAAAATTCCAGCAAAAAAACAAGTTGTTGAACCAAGAAGACCGGAAATTCCGGTAGCAGTTAACCCTTCTTCACTTGAGGTAAAAATTGATCATAATTTGCCCCTTGTTTTCAATTTGGAGAATGAAATACAAAAGATAAAGATTCTTGTTCCTCTTGTAGAGCTCTTGAAAAATGATGACTTCAAAAATACTTTTATGAAAGCTCTACAAACTCCACCTATCGAAGTAGCTTTTGATTTCGTTAACCTTCAATATGACAAGCCCACTATTATTTTAGGTCCATTAGTAGAAGACAGAGAGGACTCTACCCCTAATTTTTATCTATCACTAAATACTCATGATTAGATCTTGCATAATTTCCTAATGGACTCTCGAGCCTCACATAATTTAATACCCAAGGTAGTCATGGATGAACTAGGTCTTGAAGTAACTAGAGAGTACCAATATCTCTAATCCTTTGATTCCCGGAAAGTTCAATGCCTTGGTGTCATCAAATACCTTGCAGTAAGACTTTTTCAGTTACCCATGAGAGGGATGGTGATGGATATTGTTGTAGTTGACATTCCTCCTAGTTTTGGCATGTTACTTTCTAGTTCATGGATCATAAGTTTGGGAGGAAATTTGCAAATGGATCTCACTTATGCTATTTCTATTGTCCCTATTTTTGGAGGAGAAAAAATAAGACTTTATAGAGAAGCTCATTTTGCATATATCATTAGAGACAACAAAGGCCCCACTAATCATCCAATTTATGCTAGAACGACTGATGTTGGTTCAAGCATTTTACACATGGATAATGTTTTCCTATCTACAGAAAATTTTCATATTTTGAAGCCTACTGAAAAATAGATCAGTCATGAGTAAAATGTATTTTGATGGCTCGTGTTCCAATGATCCGGGGTAAAATCTTGATACCCCTTAACCAAGACCTTTTAATTCGGCTGATAAATAGAATTGCATTTACTTAAAGACGTTAAAGAACTTAAATGAACAACTGTAGCTGTAAATAAGAGGAACATAAATGAACAAGATCAGCAATCATGAGAACACGTTGTTTGATGACGGTGTTCGTCCAGGAGGGACTACATCTCCGGGCCTCGGTGTCAAGATGGTGTAGGCCGCTGCATTATGTGTTGTAAGAAGAGATGTACATGGATGTGTTTCCCTATGACATACAAGGAAAAATTTCCCTCACGCAGGAGTGGCTTGACTTCTTTAAGAGATGTTCTACTGCGGAACTCTCATACATAAAGAAAGACTCCTATCAGTATGACCATAGCTGACATGTAGCAAACAAGAGTGTCCCGCCAATCCTGGCAAACAAGGGATCTCAAAATACACATATGAAAAGGAGCATCCCGCCAATCTGGCATAAAAGGGACTCATACATGACACAAATCCATAGCTGAAAGGTACATCAATAACAACACAAAGCAAGATCCCTCAACTCATATATCAACCGGGATCTGCAAGACATAATGCATCTCAACGAGAAATAAATAAAGAAGTACATGGAAATCACATCATATACCTCACGCTGCCATTTGTTGAAGGTTGATCAGCTCTGCGGCAGAATCTGAAAACACCATCAATCTTGTGGCGTCGAGAAAGTGGAAAACGACTGCTCACATGTGCAAATCCGACAGCGGCATAGTCCACTTCCAAAAGTGGCTGGAAAATCAAAAACTCAGATGCAGAAACTGAGTACGCCATCAGACTCGTGGCGCTGAGTAGTGCTGAAACGACATAAAATTTGTCCCATTTGGACAAAGTCGAAATTTTTCCCTCCGGAAAATTGAGCCTCAATCAGGGTTCCGCCTGCGTCTTTCTGGGCTCATGGTTCCACATAACCTGCATTAAAAAATATTAAAACCTCGATCTGCGTGCGCGCTCTTCCACTCCTCCATGGCCTGGGCGCACTGGTCTGCAATTAAAATAATATTAAAACTCGAATTGTGTGCGTGCTCTGCTCCTCCATGCCCTCCACGCACAGTAAAACTCTGAGTTTAAATAAAAATTCGTGGGCGGACTTTACAAACCCACCGTTGGGCGCAATGGTAAAACTGGGAATTCGTTGAGGAGAGGTCGGGGGGTCAAATCTCGCCCCTCCATTCATAGCACGCGTTTTTCTTTTTAAAAAGGCGCGTTCTGTTTTAAAACAATATAACATTGTTTTTTTGGGGGGGCGGACCCGCATTGGGCGGCCCGCCCCCAACCATTTCCACGGCTGTTATGTGTTGGGCCGTTGGGTTTTTTTTTTGTTTGAATATGTTGGTTGGAACGTATTGATATGTGTTGACCGGATGTGGAGCCGCCGCGTGGGCGGACCGGCAGACCCGCCGGTGGTGGGTTCGACTCCCACCGGCTCCGATATATATATAACATATATATATTTAATATGTTTTCCAGGTGCGTGGGGTCCGGCGGGGGTCATGGCCCGCCGGCCCATTTTTTAATATATTTTTGTTTATATAAAACAAAATTGTGCAAATTTTGAAAAATCCGATTTTGACCGTAGGAGGCATTTTAACCAGGCGACAATTTCGCTCGGAATCTGGCCTGAGCTTGCCGGAATCCGGTGGCTGGAAAAAGTCCAATTTGTGTCCTGTTTAAGGCTGCCCAGTCACCAAGTCAACCTAGAACTTTGACCGCTTATAACTTCTTCATATGGACTCGGAATTGAGTGCCGTCTGCGCCATTGGATTCAGAATTTCGAGATCTGCAACTTGAACTTGGTTCTAGAACAATTTCAATACTTGATTAGTTTTTACTCGTGCCAATTGCATTTGTACCGCATTATCTCCACCTCGATCAAACTCCCTGACTTCAGGAGCTTTTTGGGTTCCAGCATTAAACTTCTTACCTATCATCAATCAGTCACAACCTGTCAGCGTCGCATCTCAGCGATGACCTTCACTCCGACATTTGGAATCAAGATGTACAACTCGCCGCAATGTGATGTCTGAAAAGGCACATCCCCTGAAGACTCCTTCACCTTACGTATTTCAGAATCAAGATGCAAAGCCAACACCTGCAACTTCTGAAATGCAAATGTCTGATAAGGCACATCCCATGAAGACTCCTTCACCTCACGTACTTCGGAATCGAGATGCAAAGCCAACACCTGCAACTGCAGAAATGCAAATGTCCGAAAAGGCGCATCCCTTAAAGACTCCTTCACTTTTGTCCTTCGGAATAGGAATGCCAACACCTGCCTAAAGTTGCCATGAACATTACATTCTCAATGTGACCAATAATGACCCAGATGTTTCCATACTTGCCACGAGTTCATAACATGTACTCGGTGGTCAAGTTTACAACAAAATGGAAATCATACCTCAACAAAATTACAAGACCAGACCTCATTGTCGCATTTCGAAGTGATGGAAAAACTCCTCATCACTTTTACATGAAAGAAATGCATCAGACGACTCATACAACATGACCAAAACATAATCATCGCATCTCAAAGTGATGGCAACATATCATCACTTTTACATGAAAGAGATCTAACACACGACTCATAAAACAAGGCCAAAAAGAAATGTCATGGTCGCTTAAATGAGTGATGGAAACACATCATCACTTTCATAATAAAAATGCGACAAATGACTTACAAGCATGGCCATGACAAGCTTAACATCTCTAGAAAAACAATCTAGAAGAACCACTTTTCATTTATTAAAATGAGTGGATCATTTCCCTGTGGCGAACTTGCTTGTCGATCAGCTCTTTCGACTTGTGTATGCACGGGCTCTTTGGCTTTACGGTGCTGTTCTGGATGAAGTTTCCAGCATGTGGCTCTTTGGTGGCCACTTCGGTCGCAATGGGTGCAAAAGTTCTTTTTCCTCCAAACCTGCTTAACTGATTTCTTTTCATGTTGGGGAGAAGGCTTTTCGTGCCTCTTCCTCCTTTGTACTGCCATCCTCTTCCAGCACTTAGAAATCACATGGTTATTCAAACCACAAAAATAACAAGTTTTACGATGCCATATTTTACGACCATGGTTATCGACATTCTTGTAATCAAAATGCACTCTGGAATAATGAGACTTAGTATACCTTCTGGGGTGGTCTCCGGTGCGCTCATGATGATGGGAGCTCGCCTCGGTTCCTTCACTGCAACGTGCACTGCCGTGGAACGATGGCGAAGTGTCCCTATCATTCCTCTTCCTTGGAGAGTTCATCAGTATCTGTTTGCCCTTGATGTCCTTCGAACATCCTTCACCATTGTACCCCAAACCTGCATAACGAGGTCGTTGCACAACCTCCAATGGTTCGGTGATGCCTTGGCCACGAATGCCAAGTCCTCCTCCTCTGTACCCCATTTTGGTGAGGAGTCTCATGCCGGTACCTGTGATGGGTATCTCCACACTTCCAACTGAAATAACATCATGTGAAGAAACTGAAGAAAAATCAACACTGTTTACCTTAGGTGTTGATTGCGAAACAGATGAAGAAAGCTGTTGTAAGCCTTCGTCGCGCTTCACTTCTGTCACTGCCTCTGACACGGCTTGTAGCTGAAGCTGCATCTGCTGCATCTCCTCCTTCTCTTTCTGTAGGAATGCTTTTAAGGCATCATGATCTCTCTGAAGAGTTTCGTTGTTGCGTTTCAAATCTTCCCACGCCTCTGTCGTGGATTGCAACTGAAGCTGCAACTGCTGCTTCTCCTCCTTCTCTTCATGTAGAAATGCCTTCAAGGCATCATGATCTGCTTGCAGAATTTCATTGTTGCGCTTCCAATCTTCCCACGCTTCTGTTGTGGCTTGCAACTGAAGCTGCAACTGTTGTTTTTCCTCCTTCTCTTTGTGTAGGAGGGTCTTCAATTCTTCGTTCTCTGCTGCTTGTTTTTCGTATGCCTCGTACAATATGTCCGCTTTCTCGAACACCCTGAGCACGGTTTCGTACATGTCCTTGACACTTTCCATGGCTCAACTCAGCAAACGTTCAATGTTCACGCCTGCAATCCAATCAGCAAGAATACCTGCTCTGATACCACTTGATCCAGGGTAAAATCTTGATACCCCTTAACCAAGACCTTTTAATTCGGCTGATAAATAGAATTGCATTTAATTAAAGACGTTAAAGAACTTAAATGAACAACTGTAGCTGTAAATAAGAGGAACATAAATGAACAAGATCAGCAATCATGAGAACACGTCGTTTGATGACGGAGTTCGTCCAGGAGGGACTACATCTCCGGGCCTCGGTGTCAAGATGGTGTAGGCCACTGCATTATGTGTTGTAAGAAGAGATGTACATGGATGTGCGTTCCTATGACATACAAGGAAAAATCGCCCTCACGCAGGAGTGGCTTGAATTCTTTAAGAGATGTTCTACTGCAGAACTCTCATACATAAAGAAAGAATCCTATCAGTATGCCCATAGCTGACATGTAGCAAATGAGAGTATCCCGCCAATCCTGGCAAACAAGGGATATCAAAATACACATATGAAAAGGAGCATCCCGCCAATGTGGCATAAAAGGGGCTCATACATAACACAAATCCATCGCTGAAAGTACATCAAAAATAACACAAAGCAAGATCCCACGACTCATGTATCAACCGGGATCTGCAAGACATAATGCATCTGAACGAGAAAATAAATAAGGAAGTACATGGAAATCACATCATATACCTCATGCTGCCCTTTGCTAAAGGCTGAGTAGCTCTGCGGCAGAATCTGAAAACACCATCAATCTTGTGGCGTCGAGAAAGTGGAAAACGACTGCTCACATGCAAAAATCTGACACCGGCATAGTCCACTTCCAAAAGTGGCTGGAAAATCAAAAACTCAGATGCAGAAACTGAGCACGCCATCAGACTCGTGGCGCTGAGTAGTGCTGAAACGACATATAATTTGTCCCATTTGGACAAAGTCGAAATTTCACCCTCCTGAAAATTGAGCCTCAATCAGAGTTCCACCTGCCTCTTTCTGGGCGCATGGTTCCACATGACCTGCGTTAAAAAAATATTAAATCTCCTCGAACTGCGTGCGCGCGCTCTGCTCCTCCATGGCCTGGGCGCACTGTAAAAAAGACGAGTTTAAATAAAAAATGTTGGGCGGATTTAACAAAGCCAAGTCTGTTGGCGGGTTGGTAAAATTGGCAATTTGTTAAGGGAGGTCGGGGGGTCAAATCCCGCCTCCCCCCACGAAATCTGCATTTCTTTTAATAATAAACAATATTATATTGTTTTGGTGGGCTGGGTCCGCATTGGGCGGCCCGCCCCCAACCACCACGGTTTTAACATATAATATATATATATGTTTTAACCACAACTGCGTATTATGGGAGGAGCTCCGTGGGGTCCGGCGGGGGTCATGGCCCGCCAGCCCATAAACATTATGTTTGTTTTTTTTAATGCTTTGACATGCGGTCCTGTGGGGTGGCGGGGTGGTGGCCTGCCACCCCTTTTTTTTGTTTTATATAAAACAATTTACGCCTTTTTAAAAATTCGGTTTTGGACCGAAGGAGGCAAATTAAACAGGCCACAAATTTGCCCGGAATCTGGCCTGAGCTTGCCGGAATCCGGTGGCCGGGTTTGGTCCAAATTGCGTCCTCTTTAAGGCTGCCACATCACCAAGTCAACCTGGAACTTTGACCGCTTCTAACTCCTTCATACGGACTCGGAATTGAGTGCCGTCTGCGCCGTTGGATTCAGAATTTCGAGATCTACAACTTGAACTTGGTTCGAGAACAATCTGAACACTTTGATTTTTGAGCCTTTTACTCAGGCCACCTGTACTTGTACCTGATTATTCCACCTGGATCATCCAAAGAAGGAGTTGGTGCAGGGATAGTTCTCATTTCCCTTTTTCTTTCAAACTTGAATTTGAATCAACTAACAATGTGGCTGACTATGAATCTCTGTTGATTGATTTAAAAATAGCAAAAGACATGAATATTTCAGAAATTTTCGTTTTTGGAGATGTTGAACTTATTATTTAGCATATCAAAAATGTTATCAAGCTAAACATCCCAGACACAGAGATTACCATAATGTAGTATGGATTATTGTAGAAGACTAACTCCTATCTTTTAACATTTCTTTTGTTCCAAGAGAAAGTAATATTTTGGCTGAATCACTTTCTATTTCAATAAGTCCATTGAAGATTACAATACCTATGAAGCTAAAGTATGAAGTGTGTTGTGGATCATCTGCATATCATTTTAATTTTATATTAAGAATACAAAAAGATCTGAAATTGAAATAAAAGAAAATATGTTAAAGTATTATAGTTTTATACTTTGGCATAAAAAGAAAATGTTTTTAGTCTGATGTATTAAAGTTTAGTTGTTTCAAACTTTGTACAAGTGGGTTTATATCCAAATATTAAAGGCCGATCAATTAAAAAGGCGGAAAGTGTTGATATTAAAAGTATAAACCGGATGACCCAACCCGCGGGCACTAACAGCATGAGAGTTAACTGAAAGGGTGCCTCTGCAATTGACTGGGTTGACTGCGGAGGCAATAGAGATAAACGGTTGATATCGACTGCGGGGGCACCAGCCGGAGTTCTCAGCCGTACCCAGAGACCCCTCGTAGTGACGTCATATGCCGAATGGAAAATAATTGTTACTCATGTCAAATCAATCCAACGATTAAGTGACACGTTGCGTATGGCATTTAATACGAAAGTCACACCACCTATTTGGGGGTATTTTTCATTTTGTTTCCAAAATACTTTGCAGTTTGTTGCGTTTCTACCTGTTGCATTCTTCCGTCACCTTTCTGTTTTCAGTCACCTTGCAAGAGTATCCCTTTAGCGCCTTTTCTAAATTATGGCTAAAAGGTCTTCATTGTCTGGGTCATCGAACCACATTCCTCTCATGGATAATGAGAGAGACATTCAAGATAATGTGTCTTCAGTAACGCATCTTGCATTCTATCAACACGTTGTATTGAATAAGGATAATTCCCCTGTCTATTCCGCCATGATAAAATCTGGAATCCTTTCTGCTTGCATCCCGAAGACCCATTTGTTCCCAGAATTCATCTATTGGTTGGTTTCCTCAATATATCCTGGAAAATGTTTCGTAATGAATTCCCAAGGGGGAAATTTTTTGCAGGTGTCTACCCAATTAATCCGCCAAGCCCTGTGTTTTCCTGAGTCTGAATCATTAGTTCAATTTTCAGAAGATTCACTGATTAATTACTATGAAATCCTTGCAGGAGAAGAATTCAGTCAATTTATGTTCCATTTGAGTCCTAATATGAAGCAGTTTCAGCCAGAGTGTGGAGAATTTACTATGGGAGTTTTCGATGAAGAGACCTGGCCTGTATTTAGCAGTATTTCTAAAATATTGGGGAAAGAAGACAACATCACAGTGGAAAATTCAGTCCTTGGAATTTTCACCATGATGATGAAGCCAGGAATGGTCCTGGATATTCTGTCCTTTTGGAAAGAAGTATTCAACTCACAGTTGATGAGTCTTTCACTAACAGGTTCTTTTAAATTTCCCTCACTAATTGTCTACTTATTTTTATATCAGAATGTTGAGGAATTCATGCAGTTAGGTCTAAATATAATGGATGCAAACAAGCATAGACATTTAGTTATATTCTGGACAGATATAATCAGAAGGGAACAAAATGAAGAGGGGTTATTTCATTTTTCTAGTCAG
Source organism: Pinus albicaulis (assembly GCA_034641835.2). Taxonomy (NCBI): domain Eukaryota; kingdom Viridiplantae; phylum Streptophyta; class Pinopsida; order Pinales; family Pinaceae; genus Pinus; species Pinus albicaulis. The sequence goes on along the minus strand of CM076583.1, from coordinate 658,650,646 downwards.
TATATGTCCATTGCATATAAAATATTGAATGGAATTCATCCTTCTTGTTTCTTACCTAAGCCCAGGAGTTTCTACATTTAGGAACTAACTGTAAATTTGGGGACTAGTTTGTATTTGAAGAATATTATGAAATAAGGTTGTATGGAGAAAATTTTGAACCTTACAGGCTCCCAACGTTTGTACCAATGAGGCTCTTCACCTTAGAATTTATCAGACAGAGCCTGAATGTTGATCATGTGCACTTTTTTCCTATGAAGAAAGGTCATATGTATAAATTGCCTATGAGTGTGGGACCTTTCATAGTTAATATGAGGCAGGCGTTTGAGAAAGTAACAAAATTGTTGGAGGAAACACATATGTTACTAGGAGAAAAATGGGCTTATGATCCCCATGGTGTAATTTCACAGAGAATAATTGAGAACGGATACTCAACTTTCATTCATGAAAGTAGACCTGAGCAAGAAAAGGTAGCAAACAAAGGTGAAATAAGTTCAGTGAATAAAAGCATTCAAACTCCTGTTATAACTGAGAAAACAAATAAAAGAGGTAAAGAAGTTGTTATTGACTTGGATGATGAGGCACCGAGAGGTGAGAAAAGGACAAAATTTGCTGAGAATCATTCCTCTAATTCACCTGGTTTTTACTTGCATTTGGGTGAAGAGCAGAATGCTCCCTCTTCCCCTGGAGGTCATGAAAAAGTACCCTTAATCAAACAGGTTTTTTCGCAAATTGAAGAGAGAAATCAGAAAATGAAGGCCAGCATGGAGGCCCAAGCAAAACATCAGGTTACTACTGATCAGAAAAGGCTATTGACTATAATGGATCTTGAAAAAGATCAATTTAGGATTTCTCTATCACATCCCACAGGAATGTCAATTGGGTCTTCAAACAGTTTTAACACTATAAATGTGACTATGGATGTTAAAAATATTCCACTAATGGACAAAATGAATTTGCATATGCAGACAGGACAATTGATTGTTGACGACCTCACAAAGACAAATGCAATGGTAGTTAAAGCTGAAAACATGTTAGGGAAAGTTATTAAGAAGCTAAAGTTAGAAAAGGCTAATTCAAGAGCCTTGACAGTTCAAAATGAAGATTTGAAGAAGAATATTATTAAGATTGGTGTAGACCCTAGTGACAAGTCTGCTATGCAAAAATTCATGCAAAGTGTTGAGGCAAAGATTTCTACTTTAAGGAAAAAATTGAAATTTCCTTCTGGTGAACATTCAATGGCTTCAGAAGTTGCAGAGGTAGAGAAAGAAAAAGAAGAGTTGTTGAAACAACTCATGAAGAAGGATGAAGAACTTTCCAAAGTGAAACAGACTACAGTTTCATTACAAAATCATATTGATAATCATAATTTTACCTTTGTTTTTCCTATAGGTGATGAAGACCCACAAACACAAATTATTCAATTAAATACTGAGTTGTAGATGGCTGAAATGGATAGAAAGAAAGCTCAGACAGATCTAGAGACTGCAGCAAAATTGATGAAGGTCCTAGAAAATGAAGCAGATAAATACGGAATGGATTTCCGAAATGCTGAAGCTGAGATCAAGAATCTCAAAGAAATAATGAAAGGCAATTTGTCACTGATACAAGCAAAAGATATCATTTGGACTGATATCATTTTAGAAATGAAATCCAATTGGTGTTTCATGATGATAATTGCAAAAGAAAAATCTCTTATTGTGGAATATGAAGAGCCAATTATGTCTGATAAGCAAAAAGGGATTAACAAGGCCATTTGGGCCGAAAGATTTATTGATTTTATCAATTATAAATCAAATCAAGAGTTAGAGGAGAATGATATGCAGTAAAAAATGTTATATGCAGTGGAAATTAACAAAATGATTATCAGGAATGATCTCAGAAAGGCTGCAGAAAAGAAACTTATAGAAATCAAAGAAGCAGTAAGTCAATTTGACAAAGAATTTGATAAAATAAAAAGGGTAGGCTTGCCATCATGTTGGGGGGCTGAAGGAAACCTTTTTCCATGGAGCTCTTATGAGAATTCACTGGTGATGACAAAACTCAAGATTGATAACAGGTATGAAAAGACTCAAGTGCTCAAGGGAGAGACAATGGTCAACTTTTTACAGAGACATTTTCAACTCATATGGATGGTAAAAACCCTTTTCTCTGAAAGGCCTTCTTATGACCGAATTATTGTATTCATATTGGAATATCACAATCTGACACATTCATCTAAAACGAAGGTAGAAATATGGAAAAAGTACAGAGCTTGGACAATTGACCTACCAAAGGGATCAGTAACAAATAAAGACAAATCAATCGATCAAGAAAAAGAAGCCACGTCATCAGCAATTCCTATAGATTAGGATATTTATTTTATGTTATTTTCTGAAGTCAATGTAATTATAAAAAGATGTTTTCAAGGCATGTAATAGACAGCCTTTGAAGTCATGAAGTAGTTTTGGTAGTTAGAATTGGTTACAGCAGTTCCAAACTGCTTTTTATTGTATTTAATGTAATTTTCAAGGGGAAGGAATGTTCCGATTTTTGGAACTCTTGGAAAAATATTTTTGTACTCAAAGATTCAAAAATTAATGAATGAGTAAGCAAGTTTCTGGAATTTTATTTATGTTGAAATGTATTCCAATTTTCATTATCTATTTCCTTCTATGAATAAAACAAGGTTATGAGCAGCAGGTCTCTTCTTACTTCTGTGTATAAGAGTTAAAAACCTTAATTGCTGCTCCTTTGTTTTAACTATTTCTTTCACATGTTTCTTCCGTAGTTTGGAATGGTATTTTATGTATAAAGCAACATATCAGTTTGGACTTCTTCCTACATTTTCTTCCAGTCATTCATTCAACATTAACAGATGGTAGCATTATGAAGCATTCATAATATTTGATATTTAAGGGTGTGAATATAAATGCTTGAGGGTTAATAAAACAGAGACAAAAAAATTTGTGACATAATTATAAAATGTCTTAAGCAATGATTCCTTATCACAGCTAAGGAATTGTCTCTTAAGGTACAACAAAGTGGAAGTTAGGTTCTGAACTAGCATTCCTGATAATGTGAAGCATTGGAGAGTTTTTGAAGATGATTAGGAGATTAGAAGATTCAATGAAGTTGTTGAATAGTTTGTAGTCCTAAACATTGATCAAGATGAAAATCTCATGAAGGATGATGTTGATTTTGTTAGCCACCTATATTTTTCTATCATATCAGCTGGTGGCTAAATATTCTTTGCAGCCTTCAAGAAACAATTTCAGTCCTGAAGTTGTTGGTGCTTGAAGTCTTTTTGGTAAAACCATAAGCTGCTGGTTAAATCTTCATACCTGTTTCCTTCTCCGAACCTCTGATATCCTACAAAAATCCAAGTCAAAGTACTGTTGCATTCCCCTTTTTTCTTTCCCTTTCTTCCAACTTGCCTCATTCTCCATTTTTCCTTTTATTTATAAAAACCCCACAGAAACATATGTTCTCCCTTTATCCCTTCACAAAATCCATTCCCTAAGGTTAAAAACTCACTTTTTTTATCTTATTCGAACCTTGGTTACCCCTTTTAAAACATTGGAAAATCATATAAAAGGCATATTTTATGTGCATTTGGCGTTTTAGCCCTCTCCAGTTAAACCCCTGGACCGTTTTCCTCCATATACCCGAGCGCTGAGACTCATTGTTCAGGCCTTAGGCGCTAAACCAAAAAACCCCCCTTGCCTTCATCTTTTTCCCTTTGAAAAACCCGAAAACCCATTTTCTAAAGTTTAATGGAAAATATTTAAAGTCGCGTGTTTGTTTGCCGTGATCAATCTGAACCATTGATTTGCTCCCTAGATCCAACGGATCGGAGCACGCCCCACCTGGTGGACCCCCCTCCCCCACGCCATTTTCCAGAAACCGCCGGTTTTTTCATTCCGCACCGCCTTCCAAGCCTGGGTGGTTTTCTCCCGTCGGCCAGCGATTCCATACGCTGGCCGACAAGTGTCCCCGCCACTGTTTCAAAACTGTCGTGCCATCACCTCTTTTCACGCGCTAATCTTCATACCAAGACCACGCGGCGGAATCCACCTCCACCGTCCGATCTGGGCCCTCCCATCCGACAGCTGCCAATCGCCCCACTTTCTCGCCCTTTAACGGACATACGCGCCCGTTAACCCGTCCATCGCGCGTCCAAAATTCAATCCCCGCCGTCGATCTCTGCAGATCGACGGCTATTATTCATCCTCATGATTCCATCACCCGGTAAGATATTCTCCCGCTGACTTCCCGTTGCCCGATCCCAACCGTCGATTTCTGCAGATAGACGGTCCCGATTTAATCTTTCTTCAACTTTTCCACGACTGCCTAGATTTAATCTCAGCCGTTAGATGATGCCATCCAACGGCCCGCGTTCCTCCGCACATTCCCCAAAGCAGATTGGCCTATAAATTGGATATTTTACGTGTTTTTTGTATTTTGCAGGGATAAGGTCATTTGTTCGTGTTTTTAATGGAAATTTCAGACCAGGAGGGTGACGATCCTCTACGTTTCGATTTCTCCAAGGAAATCACTTACAGAGTTAATTTTCACATCCCTTCAATGTTTCCACTGACATTGATGCCTTTTCCTGTCTGCCCAGCCCTGCACAACGAAGAAACCGTGAAAATAAACGCAGAAAAAGGGTATCAGAGTTTGAAGACCAGAAATGAACCAGAATAGCAGATTAGTGGTAGATTTGTGGGGATTAAGGCTAAGACAGTTATCAAACGCCTAATCCCCGCTCTTAGACACAGATTAAAGGAAAACTCTAAAGTGTTTCATCAGGAAACCCTTCACCGCCACAGATGGAAGCAAATTGATTCTTCCACCAACTAAAGCGCCACCTATTGCCTTAAAAAGCTCAATCAGAGGCTGAATTTATTGAACAAGATCAAATTTCTGCCTCGAAACAGCCAAAGAGTTTCTTCTACCAGGAATTTAATGAAATAATGTCTGCAGAATAACCTTAACACCACACAGAGCCTCAAAGGTCAACAAAAGCTCCCTCTGAGCTTACTTCATAAGTGTAAGCCCATTAATGCAGTGGAACACCTGTATGATTTCTTCATCGAGCCTCCAAGGGCCAGGAAGACATTAATCCTGCATTAATTATATTTGAGATCTTTTTATCAGATCTCACCTCCTCATTCTTCTATAAATACTTCAGTAGAATATGAGTGAGGGGTTGGATTGGTTGGTTGTTAATGTAAATTTCTAAAGCATTGTATTGTCACTGAGCTGAAGATTCTTGATTGTAGATAGGATTTCACTGGCTCTTGGATCTCTGCTTGTAATGGATAGGTTAGGTTATGAAGAGAGATGAATTAAAACACTGGATCTGAAGATTGTAACTGGTTTGAAGCATCAATACAAGCTGATTTATGGGATCCTGGTCTATGCTGATGGTGATGTTATTCTCACTGTAATTTGTATTTTGGTTCTGTTTTCAATTTGTTTCATTTTCCACTATAAAGAACAGTTTAAACAGGGCTAGGACCTATTGTATATCAGTAACCTTCTCTGGCTGAAAAACCTTTATTTCAATGTTTTCTCCCAACTGTGTTATTTGAAAATGATTTAATTTAGTTTAAGTACAGGGATGCAGGCGTTCCCTCATCTTTTTGTCATAGCTGAATGTTATTTTTAAATGTTACTTTCAATATATATTGTGTGAAGATGAACTGAGGAAATTAAGGTTAGCCCTGAGTCCCTTTCTTATTTGCTCAAATATTTGATTGTTTCTCTTGGGATGTGTTAAAAGCTGACTAGTTTCGAAGTACTTATCAGATCTTAGACCATTCTATGTTATCTTTGTGTTTCCTTTGTTTTTTATATGTTTTCTCTATTAGAAGTGTATCAAAGGCTAGATAGCTTCAAAGTACTTACCAGATCCTAGTTTGCTTCTATGTTTCTCTTAAGTGCCTGGTCAAAGGCTGGCTAGTTTCAAAGTACTTACCAGATCCTGGGCTGCTCTTTGTTCTGCATCTGTCATTTCCCTTTCTTATTGTATCACCCCATTCCATAAATCAAACTTTAAAGAGATCCTTAGGCATAGATGACTTGCCCCATAGATCACTCTTGAACCTGAATGTTTCAATTAAATCCTCTTATGACTCCATAGCCCAATGGATTGAAAACTTGCCATCATCTTTCTTCTTGATCAAAGCTTACTCCTTTGCTTGCAACTTCTCACCTTTGAACCTGTTTGCATATAGATCTTTCCGCCTCAGACAGCAACTATGTTCAACCATCCGAAAAAACCAAACAAACCCTTGGACCTCATAACTAGCCTAATATCATTACCCTAAACTTCAAAGACAATATCCATCTTTGTACATATTGGAGAGATCCCTCTCCGGATTCAGGAGGGCTAGATCCTAGAATCCCAAATTTGGTTGAAATGATGTTAACTCTGTGATCGGACTTTGCCAATCTTTCTTATTACAGAGACCTAACATTTCTGGCGACTCCGCTGGGGACAAAACTCAGAATCTTTCACATTCAAAACTACTCATAAAGAAGCTTGGGATAAGGCTCGTAGAGCACTTGCTTTATTAACCAGCTGAGGCCACCAGAACCTAACATTTCTGGTGACTCCGCTGGGGAATCAAACCCAGAATCTTCATAAGATCTTGAGAGTAAAAAGCAGCCTTTTTAAGCACTACCAAGAAATGGTAATCATGATGAAACTTGTTTGAATCAGTGACAAACTAGGTCAATTCTAGGATTCTCTTAAGTGTTATCTAACCTTGGAAAATCAGCTAGCTTAGCCATAAGAGTGGACTGTCTTTGCCCCATAACCGTAGCTAAGTTTTGAAGCAAAGTTAGGACATTATTCCAAACCGCGAACAAAAACAATTCGGAAAATACCAAAAACATTTCAGATTGGTAGTAAAACACTAGTTTTTGATATCCTGTTTTCAATTTGATGTGTTTTACCCTACACTCTTAAGACAGAGTCTGGAAAGAGCCAGGTAGCCTCCGGATCTCATCCTCTTTTAGAGGTGACATATCTGGTGAATGCCCTCCCAGTTAATCTCTGGTTAGAGGTTCTTGTGTTTTGGGATACCCTCGAAAAGGGTTGTCTTACAAGCACTGTGGTGGACAGTGTACTACTTTGAACGCACTCTAAACTTTCCACTTGGAGACTCCACGACCCTAAACAGACCTTTAAGACTTCAATGGGAAGAACCCTCATCATTATAATATCCTTCAAACCTAGTTAAAAGGCTCTAGGATTAAAATTGTGAAAATAGATTAGTTAACCCCTCAAAGATTGTCATATCTGGTTGAACTTTTCTTATTTATTTGGGTCTAAAAAACTTAGCATAGTGGCTCCTAGAAAGATTCACACTAGAGCCCATCCTGACCCTGATCCACATAAGATAGTTGAAAACCCAGAAAGTATCCTTAGGAAGTCTCCTAAGATAGAATCCTCAACTATTTTTAGATCTCACTTAAGAGCTAATTCAGTCCTTGAAAATCTTTCAGCTCTACATAAATCACAAACTGACTTCTTAAACCTGTTTAGGACTAGGTCATTTGGTGATTTAGATCATTTAGATTCTGAGTCTTCACATTCATCTCCGGAAACAAGTGAACACCTTGGGAATAGAGAATCAACACCCCCTGATTTTCATTTTCTACATAATCTAGGTGTCTCTTATCCAAGAACAGCTCAGCAATCTACTGCTGCCCCGTCCACTTCTGTTCATCCTTCATCCACTATTCAAACCACTTCATTTCAGACCGCCCCACCTCTTGTCAATCTGCCCCCACCACCTATCATGGTAGCATGGTATGCTCCCTTAGTCCTTCCTGTACCATTAGTCAACCTTCCACAGGACTATCAGTCCAAAATTCCATTGTATGATGCTAGCAATACTATAACAGCATCTCAACATGTGGACAAGATGAATGACTACTTTGACAGAAATGAAATTGATGGTGATTCTGTCAAGCTTAGACTATTTGCTCAAAGTTTGGGGGGAGAACCAAGAAAATGGTTTAAAGGTTTAGCCCCCCACAGTATTAATGATCTCCAAGGCTTCCATCAAACATTCTTAAACAAATGGGAAGTGAGGAAGAATCCTCTCCAAGTCCTTGCCGACTATAACAATCTTCATAGGAACCCAGGGGAAAGTGTACAGGCTTATTGTACCAGATTTAACAGTGTGTATAATGCACTTTCCCCTGAACTAAAACCTCCTCAGGGCTCAGCTTTAAACAAATTTCCTGAAGGGTTTGATCTTGACATGACCTATTCACTCAGAGAAAGAGTTTTTGCAACCCTTGAAGATATGCAAAGAGGTGCTCTCTCTGTGGAAGTAAACTTAATGGAGAAGAGAGCAAGAATGAAAGCTGAAAAGAGAGTATCTTTCAGAGAGGAATCCACCCCTACTACTTCAAGCTCAAAAATGGAAAGAATGATGGAAGAAATGATGAAGAAAATGAGCATTCTAGAGAGAGCGCAAGCAAGTCTAAATCAAAATGCTCCTCAAAACAGAAACCAAAACCAGAATCAGAATGTTAGAAGAAACCAACCTCCAAACAGACCTAGGGAAGATGATCAGCTGATCACTCCTCCCTTTCATCAAAACTATTTAAGTGAGGTTGAGGAAATAGATCAAATAGCAGAGGAGGATGATATAAACTTATTTGGGGTAGATGATGATAGCTTCGAGGTTCATTATGATAGAAAAGAGGGTCTTTACACACCTTATGATGACAAAAGAGACGATAATGAAAATTACTATCAGAACATGGAAAACGCTATCATAGAGCCTTCAAAGGAATATGAACTCAGAAGTAAATCCAATCAACAAACCCCCAACAACAAAACCTCTGAAAAACCTTCTCAAAAAAACCCTGTAGCCAAGCCTAAAATAGCCAAACAAAAAGACAAAACAGTGGTTGATAATTCTGGTAGTGGTAAAGAGAAAGGCACTCAAAATATTGAAAAACAGAGTGCAAACATAAGCAGTACTAACACCCCGGCTAGTACTCCTGGTAAAACAACTATTTCAACTGTAGATAAAACAAATCAGCAAGTTGTTATTGCTGATAAATTGGCAGTAAACAAGGTTGAAACCAACACCTTAAAGAATCAAATTCCTTTCAGCCTGGAACAGGAAATCTCAAAAATCAAAATTTCTATTCCTTTGACTGAGTTAGCTGCCCAACATGTATATAGGTCCAAGATTTTGAAGGCTTTGAACCTAGAAGAAAATGAGGATACACTCAATCTTAATGATGACCAACCAGAGCTTATTTTTGGTCCAAAGATTGAAGGTAAGTTTCAAGAGGGACCTGTCCCTCCCTTCTATGTAAGTTTGAACATTCATGACAAAATTCTACACAATGCTATGCATGACTCAGGTGCTTCCCATAATTTAATGCCAAAAGCTGTAATGGAAAGCCTGGGTCTTGAAATTACCAGACCTTACAAAGACTTGTACTCCTTTGACTCAAGCAGAGTTAAATGTCTAGGATTGATAAAAGATCTCTATGTTAAGTTAGCCCAGATTCCAGCCAAATGTTTAGTCATGGATGTTGTTGTGGCTGATGTACCCCCAAAGTATGGAATGCTTTTATCGAGATCTTGGGGGGCTAAGTTACAGGGAACTATGCAAATGGACATGACCTATGCGACTATCCCTGTTTTTAATCAGACTAGAAGACTTTACAGGGAATCCCACATGCAGTACACAGTGACAAGTCAAGATCGGCCTCAAAACTCCCCTCTCTATGCTATAAACACGAGCCTTGATTCTTTTATCATGTTCAATGATGAAACACGTACATGACACATCATTTCAACAAAATCAATGGCTGAAACGGAGGGAGAGGAACACAATACTGAAATGCCGGAACAGTCTATTGTGTATGAAGATCCTAGCACACTAAATATAGGTCTTGAACTGCAAGTCATCAATCCATTAAACTTAAAACTTGATAGTCAGCAGGACAACCCTCAACCCGATGAAAAACTTGAGGAATCAAGAGATACAAAGCCCATTCATCAAACTGAAAATGTTCCTCTCTGGACTATGTATTTTGATGGGTCATGCACCAAAACAAATGCTGGTGCAGGTGTCTGGATCACTAACACTGAAAATAATCATACAGAATGTATCTCATGTAAATTAAACTTTCAGTGTTCCAACAACATAGCAGAATATGAATCCCTTCTCTTAGGCTTGCATCTCTTGAAAAAGTTAGGTGCCAAGAGAATCAATGTATATGGGGATTCTGAATTAATCATTAGGAAAGTCAATGGGGAGTATAATGCAAATCATCCCAGACTTAGGGCCTATAGGAATGATGTCATGGATATTTTAACAACATTTGAGGAATCCAACTTAAGTTTTGTCCCAAGGAAAAGAAACATTGCAGCCCACAATTTAGCCTTTGCTGCTAGAACCTGCCCAATGCTATATGATGACACATCTCAGATTAGATTTAGACCAGCTGTCCCGGATAACAAGAAATATTGGCAGGTGTTTGATGGAGATAAACAAATAGAAGACTTCATGCAATTCAGAAATGAGTTTGAACTCCATAGTTCAGATTCAGACTATGATACAGACTGCAGTGAAGAAAATTTTCTTGGTGAAGAAGAACCGTCTCCTGAGCTTGTAGATATTAACCTTCAGACTAGCAAACTTAGAAACCAAACAGAGTTGAGTGCAGAATCTGAAACAGAGGAGTTGGAAACTCTGCATTCTAAGGATGATAGTTTGCCCAAGGGTTTGGCCCCTCTAGAATAATTGTTTGATTTTAATGATGTGGCCAATAAACCTAAACTGGAACCTGTAGAAACTGAAGTGGAGGAATGCAATATAGGCAGTGAGGAAAAACCGAAAATGATCAAACTGTCCAAAACTTTGCCAGCTCACATTAAACTCAAATACATAGAGCTGTTCAAAGAATTTTCTGATGTTTTTGCATGGAGTTACGAAGATCTTAAATCCTATGACACTGAAATAATACAGCACAAAATTCCTCTTAAAGAAAACCAAAAACCATTCAAACAGAAACTGCGCAGAATAAACCCTGTCCAGTTGCCATTGGTTAAGAAGGAAATCATGAAGATGCACGATGCTGGTATTATTGTCCCTATTAGATATTCTGAGTGGGTATCTAATCTGGTGTCTGTTAGGAAGAAGACTGGAGAAATCAGGCTTTGTATAGACTTTAGAAATTTAAACAAAGCCTCATTAAAAGACAATTACCATTTGCCTAAGATGGATCATATTTTACAAAGGGTGGTGGGGTCTAAAAGAATTTGTTTGCTGGATGGCTATTCAGGGTATAATCAAGTCTTAGTTCACCCTGATGATCAATTAAAGACAGCTTTCACTACACCCTAGGGCACCTTCATGTATGTGAAAATGCCTTTTGGTCTAATGAATGCTGGAGCAACCTTTCAGAGAGCCATGGACATAGCATTCTCGGAAGAATTGGGCTTCTTCATCATTATCTATCTTGATGATGTCACTGTGTTTTCAAAAACAGATGAAGAACACTTAGAACATTTGAGGAAAGTTTTCGAGAAGTGCAAAAAGTTTGGAATATCTTTAAACCCTAAGAAGACTTTATTTGGTCTCCAAGAAGGTAAACTTCTTGGGCACATTATTTCAGAGGAGGGTATAAAGATTGACCCCATGAGGATTGAGGCCATAATGCAAATCTCTCATCCTCGAAACATCAAAGAGTTGCAGTCTTTCATTGGGAAGATAAACTTTTTGAGAAGGTTCATCCCTAACTTGGCTGAGCTCCTTAGGAATATCACAAACATGTTGAAGAAAGAGCAAGGGATAAAATGGACCCTGGAAGCAAAGACATCCTTCGAACTGGTAAAACAAGCATTAACCAAAACACCAGTTCTCATAAGTCCTGATTTTTCAAAGGATTTTTATATCTTCTCATTTGCATCAGAACATGCCATAGCTGATGTCCTTTTACAGAAAAATTCACAAGGACAAGAGCAGCCTATTGCATTCTTTAGTAAGGCATTAAGGGATGCCCCTTTGAAGTATAACATTATGGAAAAACAAGCTTTTGCTCTGGTAAAGGCTTTGAAAGACTTCAGAGTATACATCCTTCACTCGCACATTATTTCCTTTGTCCCAAATTCAGTTGTTAAAGACATCCTAACACAGGACCCAGATGGTACGAGAGGTAAGTGGATTGTTGTTATTCTTGAATATGATTTAGAGATAAAACCCACTAAGCTCATCAAAGGCCAAGGTCTGGCTAGGTTAATGGCTGAATCAAATTGTGAGGTTCTTGATATTAATATGATTAGTGCTTTGGATGACCAAGAAGAATTCTCAGCTCCCATTGTTGAAGACCATTTTGTGAATTCTCCTTGGTATACTGATATTGTTTATGTTTTGCTTAATCTGAATACACCTCCTGGTTTATCAAAAACAAAGGAAAGATTTCTAAAATTAAAGGCTGTAAATTATTGCATTATCGATAAATGTCTTTATTGGAGAAATACAAGTGGTCTATTGCTTAAATGTTTGCCTGATTTTGATGCAGAAAAGATTAAGCAGGAATTCCATGAAGGAGAGTGTGGAGGTCATTCATACTGGAAGGCAACAGCCAACAAAATTCTAAGGGCTGGTTTCTATTGGCCCACTCTTTTTCCTGATATACATAAGATGACCACTACTTGCCATAAATGCCAATTTTTTGAAGGCAAGAGAAAATTACTGCCCCTGCCATTGCATCCAATCACTGTTGAAGCCCCTTTCCAACAGTGGGGCCTTGACTTCATAGGAGAAATTCATCCACCATCTTCTGCCCAGCATCGGTGGATTCTTACTGCCACAGACTACTTCACTAAGTGGATAGAATCCATTCCTTGCAGGCAGGCCAATGATTCAGTTATCATAAAATTTATGGATACTAACATCCTCTCCAGATTTGGTTATCCTAACAAGATCATCACAGATAATGCAGCAGCATTTGGATCAAAGAAAATGGTTGAGTTCTGTCGCAAGTATCAGATAACATTGGGACACTCCACAGCCTATTACCCTCAAGGTAATGGACTTGCAGAATCTTCCAACAAAATCTTAGTGAACATAATCAAGAAACTGTTGGAGGACAATAAAAAGTCTTGGCACACAAAGCTGATCCATGCACTTTGGGCTAACAGATTAACTTTGAAGAAATCTATTGGTATGTCACCCTTCCAGCTTGTGTATGGTACAGATGCAATTTTTCCTAACAGCCTTGGTGTACCAGTTATGAAGTTAATTCAAGAGTTGCAGACTGAAGAAAATGACATAATCAAAAGAATAAATCAGACCATTCATCTTCAGCAAACCAGAGAGGAAGTGTACAACAGAGCATTGCAGAAGCAAGACCATATCAAGAAGATATTTGACAGAAGAACAAAGGCCAGCAATTTCAAGATTGGGGACAAATTTTTAAAGTGGGACTCAAGGAGGGAAGACAAGGGAAAGCATGGTAAATTTGACAATATATGGCTTGGCCCTTACTCTATTCATTCAGTTGCTGGAAACAATGCATTCTTCTTACAAGAGCTGAATGGAACAGAATTGTTTGGGGGTCCTATCAATGGTAGGATGCTTAAGCATTACTTCTCTTGATCCATTTTTGTGTTTTGAAGCCTTTTTACCTTTTCCATTGTAAACATTTCATCCACCGTTGCATTCAAAGTTATGAAAGATCAAAAATACAAAAAACAAAGAAAATAAAGAAAAGAGGGCAAAAAATGAAAACAAGAAAGGCAAAGCCCCATGCCAAAAAGAGAAACAAATCTGAAAGTGTGCAAGCTCAAATGCCACTCCTGAAAACACACTTCTAGTTAGTCAAACAGCCTAAACTTGACTAACTAGTTTTCAATTGATTGCTAATAAGGTAGAAAATGTGATTTTCCAAACTGTTCAATCTTGGCTTATCAGTAGATAGAATTAGGTTAGAAATAAAGGTTCAAACAAACTCAAAATCTGAACCAAAGTTTCCAAAGAAAGATGGCTCAAAACTGTTTCATTTTCTGAGTCATAAAAGAGAAAAACTGGTTCTAATTTGCCCAAAATCTGAATCAGATGTCAAAGAAGAGACTTCTCAAGCAAAAGTCAAAACAGAGCTGTGAAAATAAGAGAAGGCCATGATGAGAAACTTTCAGATCTTAATCCTTCCAATTTTTATTTTAATTTTCTGCAAATAATAATCTATGTGCAGCTTGTTCTTATGCCATAGATCACAGCAAGTCAAACAGCTCAATATTGGCTTGACTGTTTTTAAATTTTCTGTTGTAGAATTTAGAGAATGAAAGTTTGTTGGACTTTTTAAACCCAACAGACAGTAGATTAGGTAGAGAAATATTTGAACTCAACTGTTTAATCTGAGTTCAGGGAGGAATAAGGAGTAGAAATAGATTAGATTTCTTGTTTTCAAAAGAATAAAATGTTGTGAATAGAGTTTTCCAATCCAAGTGCACTCTGATGAAGAAAAAATGTTAGATCAGTAGGATTGGGTAGGTAGAAAGTGGTATTGATGAAATTCATGTTTCTTTCATGACTGATATTATTTTTCAGAGAAAAGCAAGAGGAAGCAATAGATCAGGCACCAGTCAGCATCCCAGAGAAATCAAGTCTGAATTCTTGATACCTTCAAGAAGGCACCATCCCCAAGTGGAGCCACTGTTAGCCACCTATATTTTTCTATCATATCAGCTGGTGGCTAAATATTCTTTGCAGCCTTCAAGAAACAAATTCAGTCCTGAAGTTGTTGGTGCTTGAAGTCTTTTTGGTAAAACCATAAGCTGCTGGTTAAATCTTCATACCTGTTTCCTTCTTCGAACCTCTGATATCCTACAAAAATCCAAGTCAAAGTATTGCTGCATTCCCATTTTTTCTTTCCCTTTCTTCCAACTTGCCTCATTCTCCATTTTTCCTTTTATTTATAAAACCCCACAGAAACATATGTTCTCCCTTTATCCCTTCACAAAATCCATTCCCTAAGGTTAAAAACTCACTTTTTTTATCTTATTCGAAACTTGGTTACCCCTTTTAAAACATTGGAAAATCATATAAAAGGCATATTTTATGTGCATTTGGCGTTTTACCCCCTCCGGTTAAACCCATGGACCTTTTTCCTCCATATACCCGAGCGCCGAGACTCACTATTCAGGCCTTAGGCGCTAAACCAAAAAACCCCCCTTGCCTTCATCTTTTTCCCTTTGAAAAACCCGAAAACCCATTTTCTAAAGTTTAATGGAAAATATTTAAAGTCGCGTGTTTGTTTGCCGCGATCAATCTGAACCGTCGATCTGCTCCCCAGATCCGACGGAGCGGAGCACGCCCCACCTGGTGGACCCCCCTCCCTCGCGCCATTTTCCAGAAACCGCCGGTTTTTTCATTCCGCACTGCCTTCCGAGTCGGGGTGGTTTTCTCCCATCGGCCAGCGATTCCATACGCTGGCCGACACGTGTCCCCGCCACTGTTTCAAAACAGCCGTGCCATCACCTCTTTTCACGCGCTAATCTTCATACCAGGACCACGTGGCGGAATCCACCTCCACCGTCCGATCTGGGCCCTCCCATCCGACGGCTGCCAATCGCCCCACTTGCTTGCCCTTTAACGGACATACGCGCCCGTTAACCCGTCCATCGCGCGTCCAAAATTAAATCCCCGCCGTCGATCTCTGCAGATCGACGGCTATTATTCATCCTCATGATTCCATCACCCGGTCAGATATTCTCCCGCTGACTTCCCGTTGCCCGATCCCAACCGTCGATTTCTGTAGATCGATGGTCCCGATTTAATCTTTCTTCAACTTTTCCACGACTGCCCAGATTTAATCTCAGCTGTTGGATGATGCCATCCAACGGCCCGCGTTCCTCCGCACATTCCCCAAAGCAGATTGGCCTATAAATTGGATTTTTTACGTGTTTTTTGTATTTTGCAGGGATAAGGTCATTTGTTCGTGTTTTTAATGGAAATTTCAGACCAGGAGGGTGACGATCCTCTACGTTTCGATTTCTCCAAGGAAATCACTTACAGAGTTAATTTTCACGTCCCTTCAATGTTTCCACCGGCATTGATGCCTTTTCCTGTCTGCCCAGCCCTGCACAATGAAGAAACCGTGAAAATAAACGCAGAAAAAGGGTATCAGAGTTTGAAGACCAGAAATGAACCAGAATAGCAGATTAGTGGCAGATTTGTGGGGATTAAGGCTAAGACAGTTATCAAACACCTAATCCCTGCTCTCAGACACAGATTAAAGGAAAAATCTAAAGTGTTTCATCAGGAAACCCTTCACCGCCACAGATGGAAGCAAATTGATTCTTCCACCAACTAAAGCACCACCTATTGCCTTAAAAAGCTCAATCAGAGGCTGAATTTATTGAACAAGATCAGATTTCTGCCTCGAAACAGCCGAAGAGTTATTTCTGCCAGGAATTTAATGAAAGAATGTCTGCAGAATAACCTTAACACCACACAGAGCCTCAAAGGTCAACAAAATCTCCCTCCGAGCTTACTTTATAAGTGTAAGCCCATTAATGCAGTGGAACACCTGTATGATTTCTTCATCGAGCCTCCAAGGGCCAGGAAGACATTAATCATGCATTAATTATATTTGAGATCTTTTTATCAGATCTCACCTCCTCATTCTTCTATAAATACTTCAGTAGAAGATGAGTGAGGGGTTGGATTGGTTGGTTGTTAATGTAAATTGCTAAAGCATTGTATTGTCACTGAGCTGAAGATTCTTGATTGTAGATAGGATTTCACTAGCTCTTGGAGCTCTGCTTGTAACGGATAGGTTAGGTTATGAAGAGAGATGAATTAAAACACTGGATCTGAAGATTGTAACTGGTTTGAAGCATCAATACAAGCTGATTTATGGGATCCTGGTCTATGCTGATGGTGATGTTATCCTCACTGTAACTTGTTATTTTATTTCTGTTTCCAACTTGTTTCATTTTCCACTATAAAGAACAGTTAAAACAGTGTTAGAGTTTGCTGTACACCAGTGACCTTCTCTGGCTGAAAAATCTTTATCCCAATGTTTTCTTCTTATATTGTTATTTAGAAACGATTTAATTCAGTCTAAGTACAGAAATGCTGGCGTTCCCTCATCTCTCAGTCACTGCTGAATGTTATTTTTAAATGCTGTTTTCTAACATATATCAGAAGATGAACCGGAGAAATTAAGGTTACCGAGTCCCTTTCTTTATTTGCTCAGCCATTTGACTCGTTTCTCTTAGGTTAAAGTAAGTTTCACTAGTTCCATATAACTTATCGCATCTTAGACCATTCTCGGTAATCTTTGTGTTTCTCTTTGTTTTATATGTTTTTCTATCAAGTGTATCGTGCAATGGATAGTTTCAAAGTACTTACCAGATCCTAGTTTGTTTCTATGTTTTTCTTAAGTGCCTGGTCAAAGGCTGGCTAGTTTCAAAGTACTTACCAGATCCTGGGCTGCTCTTTGTTCTGCATCTGTCATTTCCCTTTCTTATTGTATCACTCCATTCCATAAATCAAACTTTAAAGAGATCCTTAGGCATAGATGACTTTCCCCATAGACCACTCTCGAACCTGATTGTTCCAATTAAATTCTCTTATGATTCCATAGCCCAATGGACTAAAAACCTGCCATCATCTTTTATTCTTGATCAAATCTTACTCTTTTGCTTTCAACTTCTCACTTTTGAACCTATTTGCATATAGATCTTTCCACCTCAGACAGCAACTATGTGCAACCATCCGAAAAAACCAAACAAACCCTTGGACTTCATAACTAGCCTAGTATCATTACCCTAAACTTCAAAGACAATATCCATCTTTGTACATATTGGAGAGATCCCTCTCCGGATTCAGGAGGGCTAGATCCTAGAATCCCAAAGTTGGTTGAAATGATGTTAACTCTGTGATCGGACTTTTCCAATCTTGCTTATTACAGAGACCTAACAGATTTGTAAGACACCAAAAATATGCAAAAACATATTATTGATTAGCCTATCATTTAGCTACCTACCAATCACAATCCAAAGGGGTTAATCCCACTTGAGAAACTCTTTGATCACAATGATATTTCACTCAAACCATAATTGGCTAAAACAGAAATAGAATTTGAAGATTTCAATTTGGGCACAGAAAAAGAACCAAGGTATGTGAAGTTGTCAAAATTTTTATCAGAAGAAATAAAGGTTGAATACCATAAGTTGTTTTGTGTATTTGTTGATTTTTTTTCCTGGAAATATGAAGATTTTAAGACATATGATACAACTATCATTAAGCATAGTATACCATTTAAAGATGGTACCAAGCCATTCAAGCTGAAATTAAGACAAATCAATCCACTACTGCTACCAGTGATGGAGAAGGAAGTGAAGAAAATTTTGGATGCCGAAATCATCATTCCATTGAGATACTCAGAATGGGTTTCTAATCTAGTTCCGGTAAGAAAGAAGAGTGGTGAAGTCAGACTATGTGTAGATTTCGAAAATCTTAACAAATTCTCCAAGAAAGATAATTATCCATTGCCAAAGATGGAGCATATTCTTCAAAAGGTAACTCATTTAGACAGAATTTCCATGTTAGATGGTTTCTTTGGGTACAATCAAGTTTCATTTTAGCTAGAATGCCAAGAGAAGACAACTTACACTACTCCTTGGGGGACATTCATGTATGCAAATATGTCATTTGGGCTTATGAATGTCAGAGCTACTTTTCAACGTGCTATGGCCTTTGCATTCATTGGAGAAAAGGACAAATTCTTGGTCATCTATTTGGATGATATTACTGTTTTTTCAGCTTCATATCAAGAACACCTTCAGCACTTGAGACAAGTATTTGTTAAATCCAGAAAATATGGTATATCATTGAATCCAAAGAAATCTCATTTTTCTCTCAAAGAAGGTAAGATGTTGAGTCACAGAGTTTCTAAATTGATCCTAAAAGAGTGATTGCAATTCAATATTTAACACTTCCAAGATCCAAGAAATAGGTTCAATATTTCCTTGGTAAGATCGAGTCCTTAAGAAGGTTCATTCCAAATTTTTTTGAAGTGGTGAAGCATATTACTTGCATGCTGAAGAAGGACAAAGAAGCCAAGTGGAAAATCGAATCCAAAAATTCATTTGAGCTGAAAAAAAAAAGATATCATTGAAGCACCTCAACTGGTAAGCCCTGGATACTCAAATCCTTTCTTTATATTTTCATTTTCCTCCGAAGATACTATTTTTGTTGTTTTGTTACAAAAATATTCATAAAATAAGGAATCTCCCATAGCATTTTTCAGCAGAGCTCTTAGAGATGCAGAATTGAAGTATGAAATATTAGAAAAGAATGCCTATGCATTAGTGAAAGCTCTAAAGGCTTTTAGAGTTTATATTCTACATGCTCAAGTTATTTCCTATGTACCTTCATCTGTTGTTAGAGAGATATTAGTTCAGCCTGGTATTGATGGAAAGAGAAGTAAGTGGGTGACTAAAGTTCTTGAGTTTGATTTAGAGATAAAGCCTACTAAACTAATCAGAGGTCAAGGATTAGAAAAACTACTAGCTAAAGAAAATTGTAAAGTTTTGGGCTTGAATTTCATGGATGAAAAATTTGAAGGGCATATTTCTGAACCTATAGACAACACAGAAGTGGATGTAAATCTTTCTGAATGTAGCTGGTATAAGGAAATCATCTATTTTCTACAGCATTTTAAACCTCCTCCAAATTATGATAAAAGCAGAGCAAGATCTTTGAAGCTGAAAACTATTAAATTATGCATTAAAGATAATTGTTTATATTGGAAATATACTAAAAGATTTTTGTTGATATGCATTGACCCAGATGAGTCCAATAAAGTTATCTTTGATATGCATAATAGAGTGTGTGGAGGTCATCACTATTGGAGAACTACTACATACAAAATATTGAGAGCTGGAAATTTTTTTCCTAGCTTATTTTCTGATGTATGTGCTGAGGTGAGAGCATGTGAAAAATGTCAAAAGTTCACCGGTAAGAAATAGTTGAAGTCTTTGCCTCTCAATCCCATACTTGTTTCTGCACCTTTTCAGCAATGGGACTTAGATTCCACTAGAAAATTTCATCCACCATCAAGTGGAAAACATCGATGGATTCTTGTTGCAATTGATTACTTCACCAAATGGATTGAAGCAATACCTACCAAGAATGCTACTCATAAAGCTATGATTAATTTTCTGGAGGGAATCATAACCAAATTTGGATGTCCATCAAGATTAGTAGCATATAATGCATTTTCTTTTAAAGCCACTCTATTGGTAAATTTCTATGAAGATTATGGCATTCAGCTCATTCACTCTACAGCTTACTATCCCCAAGGGAATGGTAAAAAATTTTTTGGTAAGAATCATCACCAAACTATTGGAGCAAAACAAGAAATCTTGGGATTCAAAACTGAAGTTTTCATTATGGGCTAATAGGGTGACAATAAAAAATTCTATTAGTACATCACCATTTCAAATGGTTTATGGAACTGATGATGTTTTTCTATTCCAATTGGCCATTCTTGTAGATAAATTTCTGCAAGATCGTGAATTTGAGCTAGACGACATGACCGGATAATTTATCAGATCATAGAAGTGCATCAAAATAGAGAAAAAAAATATGATTTGGTGAGAAAATATCAACAAGTTGTAAAGAAAGTTTTTGATAAAGGAACTAAAAAAGAATATTTTCATATTGGAGATCTAGTGTTGAAATGGGATGCACAACATCAAGATCCAGGTAAGCATTCCAAATTTGATGTTTTATGGCTTGGTCATTTCAAAATATCAAATATTATGTAGAAAAATACTTCTGATTTGCAACATCTTGATGGGAAAAAACTGTTTGGAGGCCCATTTAATGGGCGCTTTCTCAAAAAATTATTTTACTAAGGCTCTTGGTGACCTAAGTTCACTGTAAATACCAGTTTGTTTCATAATAATATTCCATAGCCCAATGACAAGGCACTAAAACTACAAAATATTCTTAGAGCCTCGTAGGGAGATCTCTATCCCCTGTGGAGCCAATGTTAGCATGGTTCTTTGCTAAGTCATGAGTCCATTTTAAATTTTTTGTTTTTAGGATTAAACTATGAAATTTTCAAAAAAAAAAATCTCGCTACAAAATTTCTGGTAGCGCCTATTTTAGTCTTTTCAAACTGTCTGTTATATTCTTGTTTCTGTCTATTTTTCCTTTATTCCGATGCTACCAAAAATTTTGGTAACATCCTCTGTTTTGACAAGCCACGTGTTGTAGAGTAAATATGTTTCAAAAAAAAAATTAAATGTTTTATATCTTATGATAGGATTCGTATGCAGTCATTTTAGTTGAATTCAAGTCATGGTATACATTTAACACTTAGGTGTAAACCTATATTAATACACCCAACTGTTAATCTTGTCATGTATATCACCCCAAGTCAGTTTATATCATGTCAAAATATATGTTCTCCGAATGGAGAGATCATTTTCATCAAACTTAACGCAATGATCGTTTGGTTGGTCACATAGCAGTGCTGCCAGAAATTTTGGCCAATAACCAACAAGACAACAGAGGTGACTGCCAGTCATAGATCCGCTTGCCTCACGTCATCTATACCATTCCATACGAAGATACGCATCCAACTGAAGGTAATAATGGCCATCACATTGTGCACACTATGGTCAGGAATATTTTCCATAATGAAAATTGATTTGCTTGGGGTGATGAACCATGGTTATTATTTTAAAACCACTGAAAAAGAAGGAGCATTGTCAGATTGAGGGTTTAGCTATTGGAGATCAAATTGCATAGAGTTGCAGTTTGAGGAGTCTAGATTTCAGACAAGATTCAAAAAGAAACACAAGTAACACTTGTAAGGTGAAACTCTTCCAGCTCTGCCACATATTAGTTTCAAGAGATAGAGTCATTAATTTCTGAAGATGACTAAAACAGGTGGGAAAATAAAACAAATTGAGCCACAAAGTTCAGACCTAGTGGATGCAAATTTGAAGGTCGGAAGTTTGTTTATCTAGGAAGGGTGGTATTCTCTGTGCACCAGGTTAGGGAGCTCTCACTCCGGAGTAGCTCAAGAGTTTGCAAATTCTTTCAATGGACAAGAAGCCACAGTCTATGGTCTTACATTACAGGTTTCATAAGACTCCATTGCTGAAGCATTTAACCTTCCACAGAAGGAGAAAGGTGGTTTAAAGGTCAGGGGAGGAGACCTCAATAGTTTACTTAAGGATACACACAGAGATCCAAATTGGGCCAAGGGAATTCCAAGAAACTATCTTAAAAATGACTGAGAAGAAGTTGTTAAACTTATTAAGGTATACCTCACTTGTGAAAGGAGGTATACAGTTGTGTTTCTTTATCATATGAGGTTTATTTTTCATGTTGCAGGTATAAAGACTTTAAATCTTCCATACTTCTTACTGAATATTCTGATAAAGATGTCAGCAAGGGTCCAAACTCACATTGTTGTTTTAGAATATAGCTTGTATCATCAAGCTCTCATCAAGGTTCTAGTTGAAGAAGAGTTAAGGAAAACAAATCAAACCTGGGATCACTTTTTGTTTTATAGGGAAAACCAAGCTACACCTACACCTCCACTTTCATAGCCACACCCTCAGCCTAAAAAAATAACCAAGATGAAGGCCAAGAAGGAAAACATCTATAAGGCTAAGAGCAAGAAATAAAAGGTTTATGCGATCAAGGCTGAGAGAAAGTTGGAAACACGAGAGAGCTCCTCAGTAAGAAAAACCAAATATATGAAAATGGTGCCCCCTATTCCTCCTTTTCCTAATGTCTGCACCAGAGCCCGAAGAGGAAGGTATGCAACCGCAGAGAAATCTAAATCGCAGTTGCTACCGGAAATTCCGGAAGTAGATATTCAGTAGAAGATGCAGAAAGAGTATCATCCTACAAAATCTGATGAAGAATTCATCAAATATGCTAGATATGAGATCAACAATAATAAGAAGAAAGAAGAAGCCAAACCTGTTTTTGGTACCAGAAAGAGGCATACCAGAGACAACAATAAGTTTAGGCTTAAGTCCAAGTCTCTACACAATCCAAGCTTAATGACAGAGGTCATTGATATAGAAGATAAATCTGAAGGGTCAAAGATAGAAAAAATCCATGAATAAAAATAAAAAAAAACCCCTTCAGAGCAACACTCAGAGCCCTCAAAGAGAAGAAAGATACAAAAGGGTTCT
Organism: Pinus albicaulis; assembly: GCA_034641835.2. Taxonomy (NCBI): domain Eukaryota; kingdom Viridiplantae; phylum Streptophyta; class Pinopsida; order Pinales; family Pinaceae; genus Pinus; species Pinus albicaulis. The sequence goes on along the minus strand of CM076583.1, from coordinate 658,627,434 downwards.
AAGGAGGAGAAGATCATTGCCAAGGTGTAATATTCACAAATGGGGAATGCAGCAACAATGAACACAAAACTAGAAATAGAAGTGAATAACATTACACAAAAATGTATAAAGACCATGGAGCCATTTTATTATGTAAATCAACAGCAAATAAGTACAATAGAAGTGGTCACAATCAAATAATCAAGGCAAACAAGCCTCCCATGAATACATATGCCAAATATGTAGTGCTGCTACATAGCAGGATGCTCATGAACAAATACAACGCAGTTATAGATGGTACACTGCTACTAGAAATGAACAACAATGTAAATCTGCAATTGAATGGCACATGCAATGTTGGGAGTGAAGATATAGACTCCCAAAAACAATTCCAAGGCAAGCCGGAGAGGATTCCCTAAAATATGCAAAAAGGAAAAATTGCCGAAGTGTAGCCCTAGGGCTGAGTAGCAGCTGCAACTCACTAACTGGATGGAGATGGCTAAATATGAAACATAAGATGAATGAACCTCCTCCAAAGGATCTTCCAAGTGAAAGGCTAATCCTAACATTGAAGATCTCACCATCCAATCAATCACTGCAACACCTCACTGCAGATGTTCAATAAAATAATGCAGTCCAAGAGGTATACTGTGTTGTAGGTGAAAGAAAATATGTTGGCCAAGTGCCAAGATGTGAAATGATCTTGAATCTTCCTGACTGATCTCCCAAAGAAAATAAAGCGTCCTCCTCTAAAACACTAGCTCAGGAAGTGGTGTTGTCAACCCTCCACTGCAACACCCTGCAACACAACCCTGCTCTAAATAAAAACTGCGTTGTAGCTGAAGGAGGTAGCTTGGCCTCAAGCCTGGATGTGGAGAAATATAGTGCAAACTCCCTCAAGAGGCCTCTTAAGAAAGGAGAAGGAATTCCTAAACAAGAATGCCTTGTGCTAAGCAGCACAACAATCTCAACTAAACAGTTGAAGAAAGCACAATAGTAATGCAGACCACAAAATCAATAATCCATATCATGTCTTGCTATGGATGCCTTGTGCTCCTTATATACAAGTGAAATCCTTCTCATCTTGGGTCCCACTCATTAGGGTTTCCTTCACCAAGGAATCTTCCTCCCACTATCACTGCGCTATCTCCATAGATGATCTCCACCTTCTATTCCAGCATTGTTGACTTGGTCAAACTTGACCTTTTCCACATGCATTTGCCCCTGTTCACACATGAGGGTGAAAAATCCAGCTATTATTATTATCCCCTTTCACATCATGAGGGATTTTATTCTTATTTTTGAAATGTATGGGCCTCCTTACCCATTTATTCATCTCCTAGGTGTCAAAATCAAAATTCAATATTCCAATTAGTTGCATGCTAATTTTGGAATATTACATAAGGAAGCAGCCACAAGAACAATCAGATCCAGATCAATTGCTGATAGAAAAACATACTTGGATAAGCTTGTTGAAGCTGCAACCCACATAGAAGGAAGGTAAAAAGGTTTTTTGATACAAATGCCTTTTTTCTTATCAATCACAATTTTGAACAGAAACTTAGATGTCAAGGAATATAAGTCTGCACAGGTTTTTCAACATTTTCTGTGCATTTTTTAAAAAGAAACATAGTGCTTCCGTAAATTCCAGTAGCATTAAAGTTTCTACACAGTTATAGGTTTTTACTAGAATTTCTGGTAGCGCCCGTTTTAACTAAATTTTGACACCTGTCAGCAAATTTCCCGAGCCAAATAAGAAAGGATAAGAACCCATAACCAAATGGATATAACAAGTGATGGTGAAAGGTGGTTATGAGGTTTTTTTAGGTCTTATTAAATGGAGATACATGGTTATTTAAAGACCAAATACACAAGGAGACAAATCAGCATAAAAAGGGGCAGCATGACAACACACTCATCCTTTTAGCCTAGATTTCTTCTCTTCTTTCTTCTACATCTATCCGTTCAATTAGATTCCGATGGGATATGGCTGTAATGTCTTTTGACACCTATGTAATGTTTCCTTATTTTTAGAAGAGATGGATTTGGTGCTTCTCTTGCTATATATACCATTTGTAAATACCATTTCCAGGTTGGATGTTGGTCTACCTGAAGACTGAATATAATAAAGAAAAGCCATTTTTACTTCATGTTGGAGGATTTTGTGACTCAAGGACCATCTAATGTGTGGTGTGTCTTATTTCTTTGTTAATTTATTCTAAATTATGAGTTTCAGCAATTAATAAAGTGTGATTGAGAAATTGTTAAAGTATTTTACAGTAAATTATCTTCTTTCAGCTTTCTGTAAATCATATATGTGTTATATAACATGTTAGTGAAGATTTCATAAAGGATTTATGGAATAATTTATACATGCAATCTATTTTCTGAATGTTGTTTACATTTCATAAACAGAGTTTTTGTAAAGATCCATCATCATAGTTGTGTGACTGATTTAGGATAGGAATATTTCCTAGAATAGGTACCAGCTATCCATCCTCTCCATTTGTTACACTCTACTCCCTATACTACCAATTTACCCATACAATTTATTATTTCCACAGCTTTCCAAATGCATGAAAGTTTTAAAGAGTATAAAAAGCATTTCAAAATCTTTGAAAATCCATCCCACCACTCAAACAACCCTTTGAAATTTGAAATGAACTATGATTTGTAAGGCTTACTCCTTATGTTGTCAAGGAGTGATTCATTGCACTAACACCACCCATCCACGTAAAATCCCTAAGTTGGTTCCTGGGTTTCTACTATTGAGTCATGAAGTTGATTGTTTTAAAGGTAACGTTAATGCTTTTCATTAATTATCAACCCAGGGCAAGCCTTGTTATTTAAAGGGTGTAAGAAAAATATATGTAAGTGACATCGGAGGTTAACTACTCTAAATTTTTATAAGGAAGATTGTTTAATTCTCAAAGTTCAATCAAACCAAATTGAAAGTGAATTATGGAATACTTCAGACTATTCAAAGGAGATAATTATGTTCTAAGCTTATGCAGAAATAACCACTCAAGGCTGAAAAGAATAGATTTCAATTGAACAACACGCTTTGATGAATTGAACGGCTACCTTAATGAATTGAACAACAATCCTAATAAATTGAAAAGCAATCAAGTATTCTAGATTTTTCAATGGAATTCTCTTTTAATCAATTAATAGCATCCTTCATAATTAAATATCAACCAAACACTCATAATTATGATGAAAATATCGAAACATTAACTATACGCAGAATTGAACAGCAACCGTGCTGAAACTAGTCTAACAAATGTAAAAGCATCAATTCCAGATAAGAGGACATGAATGATTAATCTAGGCTAGTGAAAAGGAAGTTATAACATCTCACGCTTGTGATTAACCAATTAAATGATAATGTTATGAAACACAATGGATAACTATAAATGCAAATTTTGTAAATAAACGTATAGCACAGAAGTAGAAGGAGAACCCCTAGGGTTGGGCCCAAAGCCTCTAGAAGCCTACTGTTAAGGAATACTTAGAAGTTGTTTATCCTAAAAACACCAAATTCTTCATTAATCCGTAGAGCAATACATTAGCACAAACTTGACGATTCTGTCTGAATACCTTTATTACAGGAAGATTATAATACAATAATTGTCCCTCGTCTTGTTCACCTTCGGCCTTTTATAACTTAAAGGTGAATTCAAAAGTAGTAACGGATCCTTCTCATTATGAGACCCTACTTCTTTGTGGCTATCAACTGAGCACTCCAAGAGTAGGCGTGCCTCGACATCTTCCGTTGATTCATAAGAGTCGATACGAATTCGTTCTCCTTCCTTGTCTATTGTCTTTTGGACATCCTGGTCAACAATTTGGCTGTTTTGCTTCCCTATCAATAAAGACAAAGACAAATCAAATTTTATGTTATTAAACACACCTTTTATCACTAATTCACTCTACCTTATTTTTGCATTATTTTCCTTTACTTTATTACTAAGATGAAGGGAAAATATATAAAAGTAAATGAAAAATTGTGGTAAAGATGGGGGTGAAACATACCTTCTTCTTGGCCCAACATACTCCCCTGCTTACCTTTTTGCAGGTACTCATGCAAACAAATGGTTGAGGTGTAGCTGGGTTAAAGAATATGCAGGATATACCTATTCCTTGTAAAGTCTAAAGCCATGTCTCTATTTTATCTTTGCAAGTGTTGATTTTGTGTGCCCCTCTGGTAACTCATAATCATGATGATAGTATTCAAGGGGGTACCAAATGATGGGGCATCTATATCTGCACCCTATCCATGTAGGACTCATGTTAAAAATTAGGTTTTTGTACAGAAGGAACTTGGAAGTAGTAGCTTTGAGGTTCCTATACCCAAATGGTTCTCTATTCTTCACATTATTTGTAGAGGCTATCCATCTCTGTTTGGCTGTTACTAATTCTTCTTCATAAATGTCTTGGAAGTATGCAAACCCATTATGCACAATATCCTGTGAATAGGTCCCAATTTGGATATCACTCCTTTTTGCTTCATGAATTTCTTATGTTGGGTAAACAAGTACAAGGTTTTAGTAGGTTCCCCTCTGACCCATAGATCTAGAGCATGCGCTTTTTTCTGAAAGGTATTGTAGGCCTTAGCCCATCTAGTATGGTTTTTGGAAAAGGACAGAAAATCCTGAACCTGAATGTCCCCTATGAAGGGGTTGGGGTTACTGTCCCTATCCTCCTCTAGAAATAAATTGTGTAAATACAATTCGCACAAAATATGTTGGACCTCCTCATATTGCTCATTATAACACTAGACAAAATCCTCAGTGGTTTTAAAATTAGTGGTCTTCCCTGCCCTGACAACCTTTATTTTCAACAATAAATACCTTTCCACTAAGAATACAGCATAATTAGTGGTTTGTGCCCTGCAATTCAATACATTTGAGTAAAGAGAGCAAACCATATTGGTTTTATTATTAGCTTGTTCCACTTGATCTTGTGCTTTCTTCACTTTTTTCCTTTCTTCCCTTAGTTGGGCAAAGGTTCGTCCTCATTTGTAGAAAGGTCTTTGAATCACTTTAGTAGTGCATGGCGTTCCTGTAAGGGTACTACTTCCTTTTTACACTGGGCCAATTCATGTTGGACTTGAATTAATTCGTTGTGAAGCTTCTGACTACAGTTTTTTCTACTAGGGGAGTATAGGTAGGTGTTACCTCTGTTTGAGTCCCCTTATCTCCTGTACGTTTCAGATTATTTTGCACAGAGACTTCAGCAACGTGTATCAAATCCGTTTGTACATAGGCTTCAACATTATCCATTAAATCAATCTGTATAGAAACTTCAGCGGTATCTATTAAATCAGTCTATACAGAGGCTTCAGCATTGTCCATTAAATCAGTCTGTATAGGAACTTCAACGGTATCTATTAAATCGGTCTGTACAGAGGCTTTAGCATTGTATATTAAATCAGTCTGTACAGAAATTTTAGCAGTATCTACCGTTTGGGTAAAAAAATATGTTTGGGTTCCCATGGTAGCCAATTCCTTCTCAGGCTTCCAAGCCTTGTTTACTTCTTCCAACAATTTCCTTAGTTTTTTTACCATTTTTCTCAATTTCTTACACTTTGTGCTCATTTTCCTTAACTTAATATCAATTGATTTTTCTTTTAGAAAGGTTTTGGCATGAGAAGGAGGAGTAGTGGCTTCGGTTTCAAAAATGGTTGTGCCATTTCTAAGGTTATTAGCAATGGTATTTTCTTCAGGCGTCCAAGAGGTTATTTCAGCATTAACGTCCTAACTGGGTGAAATAACATTTCCTTTAGGCATCAGGGGAACTATCTCAATACTTGTGTTTTGTTCTAATAGAACAGTGTCCCCTGACTAGTTTCCAGATTCAGATATTCTCTCTGTCTGGTCTTCCCTACTCACCCATTCATTATCAAGGGGAAATAAAACCCTCAAAGCCTGCAATTCATCATGGTGAGGTAGGATTTCAGTATGGCCAGAGCTACTAGCAGCGGCAAACTGGTTCAACAGGTCCCTCTGTTCCTCATATTGTTCAGATGGGCTTCCAATTTCATGAGATGCTCTTATTTTCTCAAGTACTTGAGCCATTTCTTCTTCGTAATCTTGTAAGGACATATTTTGAGGGCTTGAAGGTGGTGTATGGGATGGTCCCGCCTCATCTGGAAATTTAGAGGTGTTTTTCCATAGTTTCAAACTTTCAGACCATCTCTGTTTTCCTAGTTTTGTGGTCGAAACATGGGTTCTCTTCCCTCTTACTCTCCTAGGTATGGTTATTCTCGGGAGTTCAATCTCTGCTCTGTCAGGGTTTCCTTCAAGGTCAGGCAAGGTAGGATTAAAAAAAGATGTCCCAAGTGATCTAATGTTTTCTTAACTCATGAATGATGATCAATTTAGTCAAGCCATGGTGACTGACAACTGCTTGGGGTTTTTATCTTTTCTAATTCGAACAGCAATATTGTGAAATACAGAGTTTAGTAAAAAGGGAAAATTAACAGAAATATTTCACTTGAGAACAGATAATAGTTGAAGTTGGTGGGACTTTACCACATCCTGGCGTCCATCGCATGTGATATATCTTTGAATGAAGACTGCCAATTCTTCTAAGGCTACTGCAAGGGCATAGGATTAATAACTTTCCCTTTTCGTTCCAATGGTTTGCATAGGTCCTGGTACACTGAGATTGATTCTTGTAGAAAGACATGTTTTTCAATCCATATTTCTCCTTCTATTGGTAGTCTGAAGACCTCAACAATGATTTCCTCAACGATTGGTATGATTCTTCCTTTGACTATTGTATTCCCTTCCCTCAGGTTTGCAGGAATTCAACTGTTATCTCTGTATTAAACCCTTGTAGTCTGTGTAGATATGGAATCCAGCCAGCTTTTTGGAGAATGATGTGAGCTGATTCTGAGACTTGGAAAGTTGTGTGTTCATTGCGGAGAGAATTTCCACTCATGGCTACTGTGTTATCGGAACTGGTTTCTTCTTTTGTATGTGTTTCTTTCGGCTCTGTGGTTAAAACATTATAAACACTACATCCGATTTTTTTAAAATATATTATAAAAATTCAACTTCATTACGTAAATGAAATGATATTTTAGTCCCATCAACATATCCGAAGGAAGTCCCGTGGGTAATTCATATGCTTATTCATTATGAATATTCGTACCCCATCCATCGGGAGAAGGGTGTCCATGGCCTTAAGCTCAAGAGAAGCAGAAATATTGTAACAATAATGAATGCACATGAAGAAAAGGTTAGAAATTGGTAATCATCACAAATATAAGAGAGAAGGGCGTCCATGTCCTTGAAGCTCAAGAAAAGTGTAATGTTCCAAAATGGGGATTGCATGGCAAGCTTGGAAAATAACGCACTTCCTGGAATATTGATGTATAGAAATGCGTTTACAACCCTCGGATCCCTTAGATTAGAATATCTAGAGTCTATATCCACAAGGGGAGCAAAAAAAAATCAAACTAGGTATGGTAAACAGGTCTCCCACAACCTAGTCTAGCTGAAAAACACCCTACAAGAGGGGCTGCAGCTATGCACAACAAACTGCTTCAAGAATAACACAGTCTTGGAAAATATGAGCAGAAGGCCATCAAATATGATTAAAAAATGAATGTACAGTAGCAAATCATAAGTAAAGTGAAGCTCTTTCAATACACAGTAGATTACATAAGACAATAGAGCAATATATCTTTAGGAAAGAGAGCTACAATAAATATATATCAACATAAATGGCTCAACAGCGTTATTTTCAGGAGTTGTAGCAGCTGCATATTACAACTCGTATCTAGGACAGATATATGAATAAAAAATCAGATCTATTTCAAATCTGGAAACTACATAGTCTTGTTTACAAGATCCCCTTGGGGTTTTGACAAAATCATGAATAACAAAGAGTAGATCTGAGTTTCAAGTTGCAGATCTGTAATATGCTGCAGAATTTCTGAATATTATATTACATGACAATATATCATATCTAAATAGAACATGGATCATCAAGCTAATCCATGGATCACCAAAGTGAAAGGCAAAGCCCAGCACCAGAGATCTCTAATCAAAATTGTGATCAAAACACCAGGAAGAACCTCATATCAAAATAACGCAGTTCCTCAATGGAAATAGCATTGTAGCTCAATTGAAATAAGTGGCCCACTGCCAAATTACATATCTGAAGTACAAAGAGAAGAGACACTCTTCCAGGAGGTTAAAATACACACTCCATGAGAAGAGGCTCCCAAAACAAGCTAGATCTCTGCAGATCTAGAATCCCACTTGCTGCAGCTTGCAAAAGCAAAAAAACCCTCAATGGATCAGCACTGCAATTGTAAGTAGAGCTTGGCCTCAAGCCTGATATTGGATCAAATAAGCAAATACTCCTCCAAGAATCCTCAAAGGAAGAGGTGAAATCCCTGCATAGGAACTCCAAGTGCTAAGCAGCACAATTCTCTACTAAACAGCAGAGAATAGTATTTGTCTAAGCAGATAAGATACTCAAAAATATGATCAATCAACAACCTTCTCTTGCTTCCCTTCCCTTCCTTTTATAAGATGAAAGCCTTTGCAAACCCTAAACCACCTTGATGAGTTAGCTTCTTTCACATGAGGGGCCTCCTTCTAGAACTGCGTTGTCCCTTTAGGAGATACATTGAACCTAGACAGCGCTGTAGATTTTTTCAAGGTTGACCCAATCTCACAGCTCAAACCCCTTTCACACCTGCAAGTGATTATTTACATGGCCCTAATTTATCTGTGTTCACATGGGAATTAATTTATTCATCCTTCTTAGGAGTTTTACATGTCCTCATTTATTCATTTATTCATGCAACAGAAAATAAAACAAAAATTAATATTCCTCTTAGCTTAGGCTAAGTAGGAATATTACAGTCCTCCCCTCCAAAATGTTGCTTGTCCTCAAGAAACTGATAGGGTAAGAATTGTAGTACTTCTCCTCCTTCATTGTTGGCATCATCAAGGATCAAGTCCTCATCATATGCCAAGTGCTCAAAAAACCAAAGCATCATGAATTTTTCCTCCAAGGCCAACATAATATGTGCATAGTCCATCCCCTTAGGAGTGAAGAACTCAACAGAGATAAACATAGTTGGAGCAATGCTACATCTAAAACATGTATCATGAAGTACAGGTTGAAGCTCCAAATCATGTGGTACATACACACTTCTCATCCTTTGTCCATACAATCCCATAAACAATACAACTATATCATCAATGTATGGAAGCAAGACTACATAGATGCAAACTGAAATCTAAACTTGAGGAGGTGGGTCAAAATCCCACATGTGATGCCAGCGCAATGCACCTCTTGTCTTCATTAGATCTAGGTGTGGCAAGTGGCATTCCCACCACACTTTCGCTACATGAGTCACCTTAACATGGCTGAAGGTGTTACATAATTTTGGTGCCTTTGGGAAGCACCCATCATGAAAAGGAATTTGCCTTTGCACATCAAGGGAGTGGCCAAGTTCAGAATTTTCCTTGGCCCCCAACAAACCATGAGATCCACATGATCTCTCACTCCCTTTAGGAGTCATATCCTGCAAAAACATGGCAAAGGAATGTAATAGATTAGAAAATAAAACTTTCTTGTCATGATCGAATCCTTTACCATCATATTCCTTCACACACATGGAGTTGTGCATGAGCCTTCCCCTCCTCTCAAGCAAAGGAAGAGCTGGTTGAGATGACTCTTGCAAAGAGTCCATTGGCTACCCCAATCCTCCATAGCTATTGCACTCTTGAAAGTGCTGATGTAAGTCCTCCCTCATGCCTTCCTAATCAAAACTCTTCATGATCAGGGTGTAGATCCTCATTGAATACATATGGATGAGGAAGAATTCTTCATAAGCTCCTTATAGGATCTTCTGCTTGAGCTTGGAAGCTCTAGCCAAGAATACCTTACCATGATAATAGATGACTTCTCCTTGGACTAAGTATCCCTCTTCTTGATGCATGCCATCTAGTATCATACCTGTGTGGAGATATTTGGAATACTCTACAAGTAGTTGAGATTTCCAATAAAGATCCACACTGCTCAGCAATGACAGTGCTTTTGATACATCCATGGAATTGCTTGTCATGTTTCTGATTTCCCTCTTGACATTACACATGCCAAAATTGTTTGTTGGAAGGCTGATCCTCCCATTCTTCTCCTCCCACAGCGCTCTAGCTTGATCTTTCATTGCTCCAATCCTTCCTGGATCTAGATTTGTAGCAGCACTTTGTGAGGTTTTCCCCACAAGATCTTAATCTGATGGCATTCCAGGTGGCTTGCCATGAGATAAGAATGTCCATTGCAGCATCCTCATGAACATGAGAGAAGGAACTGTGAGATCCCTACTTCCACTGCACAAATCTATCTCTGTTGTTTGTGTGGAAACATTAGGTGAAGGATAATTGTGCATGCCTTGAATCATTTGTGGTTTCCCACTCTTAAATTCCACCCACTCCATTTGCAAAGCTTTCCAATCAGTGGTAACCTTCCCCAAGGTAATCAACCATTGGACATCCAAGATGATGTTGGTGTCTGGTATGTCAACTACAAAGAAGTGATCCACCAAAGTGTAGGATCCCATAGTGACAGAGAGTGATGGAACATATTGCATGCATTGCATGGTCCTATCTCCTGGGACCAAAATAGAAAATCCCTCAAAAGTATTAGTGGGGATTCCTCTTCTTTGCACAAGGTGAGCATCAATAAAGTTGTGGGTTGCCCCACTATCAATCAGGACATATACTCTCTGATTCATGACTGAACCTTGTACTCTTAGGGTCAAGTACTTAGGCACTCCTCTCAAAGAGGCAAGAGTCCCACTTGTTGGAGCAAAGGCTCCCTTCCCATCTCTCGATGGTGTTTGATCTCCCTCATCATCATCATCAGCGTTGTGACCCTTCCTAGGTTCATCACCTTCATCTTCCTCCTCAAAATCTGAGAAGACCTCTATGTAGTGTGCTTTCCCAGCAGCACATCTATGTCCCAGTGCCCATGACTCTTGGCAAGTGAAGCACAGTCTCTTCTTCCTCAATTCCCTCCTGATATCAATATCAATAGGTTTCTTCAAAGAGCTCTCCTTGGGAGGAGAAGCTTTCCCTTCCTTCCCCTTAGAAAAGTGAGGGGCCTTGCTTTGGAAAGTTGCCTTTGCTTTTGGCAAGGCATCTTGGAGATCTCTAGCCCTCTCAATGGAATCATGCAAAGTGATGGGCTTGGTAGATTTAACCAACCCATGCAAAGGTTCCTCCAGGAAATCGATGAACATATAGACTCTCCTTGCTACAGATAGATCAGGAACCATGACTAATAATCTCAGAAACTCAGACATATAAGTCTCTGCATCTCCTAACTGCTTCAGCTTTTCAAGGCTCATGAAGGATGCTTCAGGATCCTTCCTATCAAACCTCTCCACCAGTATTCTATTAAACTCAGAGTATGTAGTCACATTGATGTCTCCCAATGTAGACAACCCATGGAACCACCAATTGTGTGCTTCACCTTCAAAGTGCAGTGCTGCAATCTTGATGGCTTCAACCTCAGGGACTTTGTTCAACTGAAAATAAATATCTAGCTTTTCTACCCATGCCTTGGCAGAGCTGGAGGATGATCCATCAAACTTGGGCAAAAATAATCTGCCCATAGAGTGGTGTCTATCATGAAAGAATCCACCATCTCTATACTGCTGCCTTGGTATTCTTCTATCCTTGAGGTGACAAAAATCTTGGAAACTCAAGTTATCCTTAAATCTATAACTCTTAGAGTCATACTCCACAAAGTAACCTTCAAGGGAGGCTTGCTCTTCTGGTCCTTCATTCTCCACATCCAAGAAGGTAGGCATGGTGGAGCATTGTAAGGCTTGTGGAGCTTGTGGCAGGTTCACTGGTTGACCAATCCCATGATGAGACATGTCAGAGCTTTCTCCTTTATGAAATATTCCAATAGATTCCCTCATTCTTTCCACCCTCATCTCCTTGATCTCCTTGGAAAGATCTTGCATGACCACCAACAAAGTTCTTGAAAACTCTTCTCCTTCTTTATCACTTGTAGTTTCAGGGGCTTTACCCTTGTCTTGATCTTCAGTAGTATAGTCATACTTCTTATGACTTCTGTTATGATACCTCTTCTCCCTTTCAGTAAGAGGATCATCTTATTTTGAATGCAACATGGCTATTTCTCCAAGGCAAGCATAGGCTGTGCCAAGAAAGGAGCTTTGATACCACTGTAATGTTCCAAAATGGGGATTGCACGACAAGCTTGGAAAATAATGCACTTCCTGGAATATTTATGTACAGAAATGAGTTTACAACCCTTGGATCCCTTAGATCAACATATCTGGAGTCTATATCCACAAGGGGAGTAAAAAAAAATCAAACTAGGTGTGGTAAACAGGTCTCCCACAACCTAGTCTAGCTGAAAAACACCCTACAAGAGGGGTTGCAGCTATGCACAACAAACTGCTTCAAGAATAATGCAATCTTGGACAATATGAGCAGGAGGCCATCAAATATGATTAAAAAATGAATGTACAGCATCAAATCAGAAATAAAGTGAAGCTCTTTCAATATACAGTAGATTACATAAGACAGTAGAGCAAGATATCTTCAAGAAAGAGAGCTACAACACATATATATCAGCAGAAATGGCTCAACAACATTATTTTTAGGATTTGTAGCAGATGCATATTACAACTCATATCTAGTAAAAATATGTGGATAAAACATCATATCTATTTCAGATCTGGAAACTACATAGTCTTTTTTACAAGATCCCCTTGGGGTTTTGACAAAATCATGAATAACAAAGAGTAGATCTGAGTTTCAAGTTGCAGATCTGTAAAATGCTGTAGAATTTTTGAATATAACATTACATGAAAAATAGATCAAATCTAAAAATAACATGGATCAGCAAGCTAATCCATGGATCACCAAAGTGAAAGGAAAATCCCAACACCAGAGATCTCTAATCAAAATTGTGATCAAGACACCAGGAAGAACCTCATATCAAAATAATGCAGTTCCTCAATGGAAACAGTGTTGTAGCTCAATTGACATAAGTGGCCCACTGCCAAATTACAGATCTGAAGTACAAAGAGAAGAGACACTCTTCCAGGAGGTTAAAAGACACACTCCATGAGAAGAGGCTCCCAAAACAAGCTAGATCTCTGCAAATCTAGAATCCTACTTGTTGCAACTTGCAAAGCAGAAAAACCCTCAATGGATCAGCGCTGCAATTGTAAGTAGAGATTGGCCTCAAGCCTGATAGTGGATCAAATAAGCAAATACTCCTCCAAGAATCCTCAAAGGAAGAGGTGAAATCCCTGCATAGGAACTCCAAGTGCTAAGCAGCACATCTACTAAACAGCAGAGAATAGTAATTGTCTAAGCAGACAAGATACTCAGAAATATCATCAATCAACAACCTTCTCTTGTTGCCCTTCCCTTCCTTTTATAAGATGAAAGCCTTTGCAAACTCTAAACCACCTTGATGAGTTAGCTTCTTTCACATGAGGGGCCTCCTTCTAGAACTGCGTTATCCCTTTGGAGATACATTGAACCTAGGTAGCGTTGTAGATTTGGTCAAGGTTGACCCAGTCTCACAGCTCAAACCCCTTTCACACCTGAAAGTGATTATTTACATGGCCCTAATTTATCTGTGTTCACATGGGCATTGATTTATTCAGTCTTCTTAGGAATTTTACATGTCCTCCTTTATTCATTTATTCATGCAACAGAAAATAAAACAAAAATGAATATTCCTCTTCACTTAGGCTAAGTAGGAATATTACAAAAAGATGAAAGATTGTAACAATCATGAATGCACACAAAGCAAAGGTCAAAAGTTGATAATCATCACAACTGTATAGAAAGTGGAAATGACCAAAGAAGGGGAGAAAAGCGGAGTAGAAATTATTATGAAAAGATGTCCTATTTTGACGGTATAGCATGACAGGTGACAAATTATTATTGGTGTTTTCATCCCTTAATTAAACATGAAAATATAATTCACTCATTGTTAATTATGTGGGTAGGTAGTGATAACACTTATTCAAGTAGTGCATTTATTTCAGGAATGGATCAATAGGAAATAGGGCGTATAAAAGTAATTGGCTATTTTTAGAAAAATACTTCAATATCACAAGCAGAGCCACTACTGCTAGCGGGCATTCATAGCCTTGACAGGGTTGTTATTTTAACCTGGAAATGAGCCAAAATCCTTTATTTAAAAGTAGACATTTTTCTTGTTTTATGGAGAGACCACTGTGCTGGTGTGGTGGCCAGATAGTCATAGTACCATTCACGGGGATTGTAACAGAGTGATTAGGTCAGCTCGTGATGAGATCTCCTATCCTTCTAGTAGTTTTAGCGGTCGATAAGGTCACTACCCTGGTGTGTTAACCATTATGGGAATGTCACATGTTAAACCCTTATGATCATGGTAGGTTGGCTCGTGATGAGACCCCCTATTCTCTCTTAAAAAAAATTGCACATAGACATAATATTTTTATTTTTGAAAAGTAGGCATTTTGCTTGTTTTATGGAGAGACCATTGTGCTGGTGTGGTGGCCAGATATTCATAGTGTCATTCATGGGGATTGTAACAGAGTTATCAGGCCAACTCGTGATGAGACCTCCTATCCTTCAAGTAGTTTTAGCTGTCGAGAAGGTCACCACCCTGGTGTGTTGGCCACTGTGGGAATGTCACATGTTAAACCCTTATGATCATGGTAAGTTGGCTTGTGATGAGACCTCGTATTCTATCTTAAAAATTTGCACATAGACATAATATTTTTCTTTTTATTTTATACATGGAGGAAGGCTCATTAACTCCTTAAGAGTTAGGGATGGTGTGAGAAGTAAAAATAATCCCAATACAATTAATACTCTTTATTCCTATATCCTCATGTCAAGGAGAAGTACTACTTGAGAGTGTAGAAATATATACCAGCATAATACTATGGAAATGAATTATGTAATAATATGTCTGAACATGAGATATCCAGCCCTTCATTATACAAATAAACCATGTCAACTTTCGGAGTAGAGATTTCCATCAAAATTTCAAAAGATCATAATATCAGTAATATCACTGCTTTTCTCCTCTTCAGGTGCCAATTCTTTTTCCAAAAAGGGATTTTATGGCGAGGATGCGTAAAGGAAGAGTGGATATTCAAAAATAAATCATCAAAATACAAAGAAACATGCTTAGAAAATAAATAAGTTATTCCATTCGATTGAACAGCAGTTGTTCAATTCGATTTAACAGCAATTGTTCAATTGATTGAACAGCAAAAGTAAAATCACGCAAAAAACAACCTTTCATTTGAATTGAACAGTAGCTTTTAAATTCGATTGAATAGAAGTTGTTCAAAGGTTTGAATAGAAGAAATAAACACTCTAAAATCACAACCGTTCAATTGAATTAAACAACAATCGTTCAATTTGATTGAACATCAACTATTCAATTGGAGCAGTAGTTGTTCAAAGGTTTGAACATCAAAAATAAACACACTAAAAAACATAGTCGTTCAATTGAATTGAACAGCAGTTTTTCAATTCGATTGAACAACATTTTTTCAATTAGATTGAACAGCAGTTGTTCAAAAGTTTGAACAACAAAAATAAACACACTAAAAAACATAGTCGTTCAATTGAGCAACTGTTGTTCAATTCAATTGAACGGTTGTGTTTCTTTTTGTTGATTAAACCTTTGAACAACTGTTGTTTAAACCTTTGAACAAATATTGTTCAATCCAATTGAACATAAGTTGTTCAATTCGATTGAACAACAACTGTTCAATTGGATTGAACAACAGTTGTTCAAAGGTTTAAACAGAAAAAATAAACACTAAAAAAACACAGCCATTCAATTCAATTGAACAACATTTGTTCAATTCGATTGAACAACAAAAATAAACACACTAAAAAAACACAGTCTTTCAATTGAATTGAACAGTAGCCATTCAATTCGATTGAACAGAAAAAAATAAACACACTAAAAAAACACAGTCGTTCAATTGAATTGAACAACATTTTTACAATTGAATTGAACTACAATTGTTCAATTCGATTGAATAAAAAAAATAAACACACTAAAAAATACAACCGTTCAATTGAATTGAACAGCAGTTGTTCAATTCGATTAAACAGCAAAAATAAACACACTAAAAAACACAGTTGTTCAATTGAATTGAATAGCAACTGTTCAATTCTATTAAACATCAGCTATTCAATTTGATTGAACAACAAAACATACAAAAGAAAGAAAAAAGAAAAAGAATGCAAGTGTGAAAATGAAGAAGAGATGGAATTTACAACAATGAGAAAAACTATAAATTGCAGGAAACATATATACAATATTTACAAGAGGGAATAACAAATTTTTATGAACTTAAGGCTGTCGGGCCATCACCCCCTGCAGCTAAAATTTGGATGGTGGGGTCGTCATGCACCTGCTGGCAGAAAGACTATTTTGTAAGTGGTTTATGATAAAAGTGCACCTAGAGTCCATTGACTCAAAATGCGGAGCCAGATCCATCTATGGTGGTCAAAGTAATGGTACCATTGTTGTGTACTTCCTAAATTTTGTATGGACCGAGCCACCTTGTTTGTAACTTACCCGGGAAGTCTTGGATTCTGGAGTCGTAGAGGAGTGCCCAATCTCTTTTCTGGAATGTCTTCTTTTTTATGAGGTTTTCATGCCACTTAGCTCATTTTTTATTAATAATTACAGTGCATTGTAGAGAAAGTAGTTGTGCTTCATCTAATTCATTTATTTGCTGGAGTATTCTAGTTTGGACCTCCATCAAATCTAGCCCCACTTCCTGGGTTGTTCTCAGAGTCTTTATTTCAAATTCAATAGGAAAAATTGGTTCCCTTCCAAATACCAGATGGTACAGAGAATATCCATGGTGTTTCAATTTTCGCCATGTTGTGCGATAAGCCCACAAGGCCTCTGGCAGTCTAGTAGCCCAATCCCGACGATGTGTTGAGACTATTTTAGTGAGAATTTCCTCAAGGAATTTGTTGGTGCTTTCGACCTGCCTGTTCGCCTGCGGGTGGTAGGGAGAGGTGACTCTATGGGTGACATGGTGGTTCTTCAGAGTGGTCGTGATTTTATTTCCCACAAATTGTGCCCCTCCATCAGTTATCACTTCCCAAGGTAAGCCATACCGCACAAATAGCTCAAAAATAAAATTGATCACAGATTCTTCTGTAGCTCTCGATAAAGCCACTATTTCTACCCACTTCATCACATAATCTATGGTAACCAGTATGTAGGTCTTATGATTCGATGACAGGTTGAATGATCCAACAAAGTCTAGTGCCCACCGTTCTAAAGGTTCCACTACTAACTGTGGCTGCAATGGCATTTCGTCAGATTGGCCAGGGCGGCCCATTATTTGGCAACTATCGCAGGCTTGGACATATTCCTTGGCATCTTTAAATATTGTAGGCCAATAATATCCCATTTGAAATACTTTATGCCCCGTCCTGCGATCTGCAAAATGGCCACACCACATGGTTCATCATGACAGACCCTTAGGATGTCATAAATCTCGTCTTCTCGGATGCATCTGTGTATATGAATATCAGCTCCTGTATGGAAAACATATCCACCAATCCAGGAGAATCTAGCACTGCGGTGAACAATCAGCTTTTGTTCCTTTGATGTCAAGTGTCTTGCCAACTTTCCTACTGCCAGATAATTTGTTGCGTCTGCGTAGCATGGCGTTTTTACTACTATAGCGAACAAATTCTCATTAGGGAACTGATCATCCACCGCTAGTGGGTCATCTAACTTTGGAACTCTAGACAGGAAATTTTCAACTACGTTCTCTTTCCCTAGGCGGTCCTTGATAGTTATGTCAAACTCCTGTAAAAGCAACAACCAATGACTCACTCTTCCATTTGTAATAGGTTTATTATCTAAGTATATAATGGTGGATTGACCAGTATATAGGAATACTTGATAGCCAGTTATATAATGTCTATATTTATTAATAGCATAAATGACAGCCAAGAAATCCTTTTCAGTCATTGTATAGTTTAATTCGGCAGGTGTGATATTCTTGCCGATATAGTAAATAGTGTAGGGATTTTTGTCTTCTTCTTCATCGAGAACTACCCATATCATTGTGTCAAATGCATCTGAGGAAATGTGAAAAGGCGGCTCCCAATTGGGGCAGTGTAAGACTGGTGCAGTTGAGACCAGTTTCTTCAAATATGAAAAATCAGTGTCACATTTGTCAGACCAATGGAATTCAACATTTTCAGTTAATTCATACAAGGGTGCAACAATTTGTGATAAATTCTTTATAAATCTATGGTAGTACCCTGCATACCCAAGGAAACTACGTACCTCTGTCTGAGTACAAGGTGTGGCTAATAAAAGAATTGCCTCTATTTTTTTCGGATCTACCTGTATTCCAGCTAGAGAGATGTAGTGTCCTAGGATTACTCCTTCAGTTATCATCATGTGACATTTTTTGTTTCTCAAACACAATATGGTAGCAATACATCGTTCCAATACTTTTTCTAATGTTTGCAATGCTTGATCAAAGTCATCTCCATATGGACTAAAGTCTTCCATATAAATCTCGAGCCCTTCATTTATTAAATCAGAAAAAATGCTAAGTATGGCCCTTTGAAATGTTTCTAGGAATTTCATAATCCGAACAGAAATACCCTATAGGAAAATATACCCCAGGGGCAGGTAAAGGTCGTTTTATCCGATTCTTCAGGGGCTATCTGGATTTGATTGTAACCACTGAAACCATCAAGGAAAGAGAAGAACCGCTTTCCTACTAATGTATCAAGGACCTGATCAATAAAAGGGAAGGGGGAGTGGTCTTTTGTGTTTCTTTATTCAGTTCTCTGTAATCCACACAGGTTCTCCACTTACCATTCTTCTTAGGAATGAAAACTAGAGGAGAGACCCATTTGTTGTCTGAAATAGGATAAATGAAGTTTGCATCTAGCAGCTTTTGCAATTCATATTTTACAACGTCTTTCAGATGCGGGTTTAACCTCTGCTAAGGCTGCCGAATAAGCCGAGCATCTTTGTCAGTATAAATGTGATGTGTGCATAGTTGAGGATCTATACCCTTCATGTCTGGGTAGTCCCAAGAAAATTCTCCCTTATATTTTTGTAAAACCTTAACGAAATTTTTCTGTTGTTTACTATTCATACTATCATTGATATTTAAAACCTTTCATGGCTAAATTTCAATTGGCATGTTGTTTCGAACAACAGTCGTGGGTATGTGCTGGTTATCAATGTCTGCTAAGGGGTCCTCATGTGCTTCATTATCAAGACCTCCTTTTAAAATTTGGCAATTTAAATTTTCTGAAGTAGATGGCTGATTTATGAAGTTATTGATTACATCGTCTTCAGTTTGATCTTTGAATTCGAGTGCTTCAACTATTGTCAGTGGTGAACAGATGTTTTGTTCCCAGTATGTATGTGGTTGTTTATGAATATTTACAGTGGGAAGACTTGGTTTGGCAGGGATTATATGAAAATATTCTTTATGGAATCACCTCTAGCAATGGTCATGATGTTTGTTCGACAACCTATGTAAGCATTGGTTGTTGCTAACCAAGGTCGTCCCAGTATCAGGGGGTGTCCATCTTATTTACTTTTTGGGTTAGTAACTAAAAAGTTTGTCACGTACTCCCACGAGTCCATAGAAACCAGGATGTCTTGTAATATATCTTTTGGTTTGATAACAGATCTGTCAACAAGTTCCAGCAAGGTATATGTGGATTCCAACGTTGTTATACCTAACTTCTCGCAGGTTTCTATAGTTAAGATGTTGATGGACGCCCCCAAATCAACTAATGTGTTTGAAAAGGAGTGGATAGATATTTGTACTGTAACTATGCGATTTCCTAGATCCTCGTATTTTACTGGTGTTTCTTTACCCAAGAGTAATTCTGACAGTGCTCCCACTACATGAATAGTTGGTACAATTTTTTCTTTCCTCGCCTATTTTTTTCCGCACAGCTCTTTAATTGTCTTGGCATAGATAGGAATGTCTTGTATAGCTTGTAGAAGAGGAATTTTAGTGCAAAGTTTTTTTAATTCCCCTAGGAGATCAAAATTTTAAGAGACTATTGGTTTAAGTAGTGTTAATATCTTAGGGAATGGAGGGGAGGAAATAATAAGGTTTTCAGGGTCTTTTTGGTTAACTGTGTCCCTCCCCTGCTCTATCTCTGTTTCTATCATAGTTGATTGTTTAGGTATTATTGGAATTTCAGACTCAAGTTTTGGTAGGGTCGTATCTTCTTCAGGTGACATAACACGCCCTGATCTCAGCCTAAGTTCATTGCATTTATTCTATTCAGTTTTGGGTTTGGGTTTTCAAAAATCTGGATTAGTTGAACCAGTATATTATTGGGATTAGGATTGGTTTTAGATGGCAATTGAGGACGCATAATAGGCTGAGGATTGTGTTGGATTGGGTATGGAGCTGGTAATGTGGGTTGATTCTTAGCCCCTGTTCCCATTGGTAAATTGGTCATTCCCAGGGGTTGTTGCCAATTTTGAGACCAATTTGTATTCTGTGAAGTGGAGGCAGGCCACTGGGACTGATATGTATTATTTTTCCAGTAAGGGGGAGAAAAAGGAAAACTTGACCAATTATTACCTGAAGAGGGTTTTGTTGGCCAAGGAGGCATGGAAAATGATTGGGATGTCCAGGCAGAAAAAGGTGATTGGCTCTGCCATACTATTGCAGGGTTTTGTTGATTAAATTGAGGAGGAGAAAAGAACTGAGGCAGATCTCGTGGCATACCTGGTTGTGCTTTCCATTTCTGATGTTGATTCATTAGATACACTGGTTCTATTTCTTCTTCTGTCTCTTTAAAAACCTCTTTCAACCCTGGAAGTGAAGGGCAATGGTCAGTGGCGTGGTCCTTGGTACAAATAGCACATGTCTAGGCCATGTCTAATGGACATTCTCGATGGTTGTGCTTCTTCCGACAGCGTGGGAAAAAGCCAACCAAGTTATGTTCAGCTTTAGCTTGCTTCTACTTGGATTGTAGGACATTTAGCTGCGTTGTGACGGTGCCTGTTGTGGATGATTTTGTCACCCTCCTAGAGACAGTCTAGAGTTGCCATAGACCAGTGCCTAGGACATCTTAATATAGCAAGGAGTCCTTTATAGTTTGGGTTGTCAGTCCAAGGGACTCACTTACTATCTCTTGTTTTAAACAAGGAAATGGAAATAGATTGAATTGGTCCCAATTCTCTTTCAGTGGCTTATACACGGATAGGAATAAAGTAAAGACATCAGGTAAAACTTCAGCATGATAGTATCAGACAGCTAAGAGACCGCTTTACTGTAAAGAGGGCCGATTCAAGTAATATATTACAGAAGTCAGATATCAAGGAGTGCGGGAAGGAAGGAAACATGAGAAGATATTATTGACAAAAGGGCGCATCAATTTACGAATCCTTAAGCCACTAATATAGCAGAAGTTATGAAAGGAGTGAACATGGAACAGCATATCACTTCTAGGCCTATTTAAAGCGCTTGACCAATTACAGAAAGGGCACCATTCGAGATGAATCCTTACTGCAAATTAGTGAGCCGCTCGCATTCTAGAACATGATACAAGAAGAAAATATGCATGAAAAAGATGATATATTAACACATGAGAAAAATTACATACTGCAATACATCAAAGATCAGAATCCTCAATACAGTCATAACCCCTCCTCACTGAGACCCAACGGGCTCTGAAACTTCATACAGAAATCTCACAAGATGAATACCCTAGTCTTCTCGCTGCACAGCTTGCTTACAGAAATCTGGAACCCTTACAATGTCTTCTTTTTTAATATTTATAGAGAAGACCAAAACTTCTAGAGAAGGGGGAAGATGGCGTACAATTAATGAATTAGATAAAATGGCGGAAAACAATTGCGCCTTTTTCATGAATGACTGACCATAAATGAATACACCTAACATTCTGTCTAAAGAAATAAATGCTGGAGATAGAAATCTTTTTATGTACAGGGTAAAAAACAATAAAATATATACATCGGGATGCTTCTGACTGAGGGCAAATCTGCTACCATGAGAGTTCTGAGAAAATCTTCCTTTCGGTACTGTACGCTTAGCTTTTGATTCTGAACTGGAGCCCCGAGCCTTAAATGTGAGATGAACTTTTCTGGAGGGTTCCGAGCATTTGTATCTGTGTTTTCTTTAATCCTGGTCACTTCTTGGACCTACCCTCCGCTTCTTCATTAAACTTCATCCGCAGAACACGTCCTTTATGGGCCCTCGACATTTGTAACAGCGGAAGTTTAAAATATCTTCCTGCAATTCTGTAACCTGCAAAACCCTCAAAATTATTAGAGAAAAGGATACATACGAAGGTGTGAATGATGGAGGTGAAAAATGGGGGAGATGAGAAGTACGTAAACGGAGGAAGAAAACACTCAGGGTAGTGGAACGGAGACGATGGAGATTTTCGTGAATGAGCGAAATGTGACACAGTATGGTCGTGGAAGAAGAATAGTGGTGGATTATGAGTTAAACATATAGAAACACACGTATATCTATATATATATCGACACGAGGACATAATGTGGATATACGAGGAAGAGACACATAGGTACATGGGAGACTAGCGGGGGAGACGACGTGGCGGGTAAGTTGATGGGCGGAGGCATGAAACAGTGACACGGTGGCGGACTGTGGGACGTAGCGGGAGATAGCAATGGTCGGACGTTTTAGTTACATCTCCGCCGTCGGATGGAGATCTAGAGATCCGACGGTCTGCGTGGACCCCGCTGACCGGCCATCGTTGGAAGTTTAACGCGTGGGGGACGGGCGGTTTCCTGCCCGTACCAAGGACACGTGGCATTGCTCATGTGGGATCGCTGACCCCGCGGTAAATACCGCCAGTCGACAAGAGTGGTGCGGGGGAGAACCGCCGGTTTTGGTGTGCGCCGGGGCCCGAGGTAGGGCCCTCACTCCTGACGATCTCTGCGTCGTTGATTTAACTTTGATCGGACGGCTGTGACGGCGCCCGGGACTTAAATAATAAGCCCCCCTTTCTCCCAGCCCGTGGTCCTGTAGTTCGGGTCACATGAAAATCAAGGCGGGAGGGGCCCAGGCTTAAGGGGCTTCGGCCTGATATATGAAATATACGTTTTAAAACGTTCTAAAGCAGATTTTAGGGTGGACATGATAGAATTAAACGGGGCCCTGGGGTTTTTTCTCTCAAAAACATTAGAAATGGATTTTAGAGAAGGTGGTGGCCGGAATTTAAATGGGGAAGGGGATATGTACAACAGTGCCCAAGATATCGGTTTTAAAATCTTCTAAAATATTACCGAATTTTGCTCTCATCACGTTGCCACTGGACTGTTTATAATTCCTTGTAGTTGAATCCCGCCCAGTTGGCCTACTTCGCGTACTACCTTGAGAACACCTGATGCACAATGTAATAATGTCATCATATTATTCTTGATAGATGTCCCCTTTTTCCATTATATTAAGTGTTTCGACCCATTATTCTTTCATTCCTTTAATCATTGTTGCTTTTAAAATATCTTTAGACAGTGTAGTACATGGAGATCTTTGCAAATTATATTGAAATCTTTTAACATATTCTTCTAATGTCTCATTGTCTCTTGCAGACATATTGAAGATTTCGTCTTTTAGTTCTCGAGTCTGACAGTAGTCTTGATATTTGCTAAGAAAATATTTTTTCATCTAATCCCAACTATTAATGGTTCCTCCACCGAGCCCCATAAACCAACGTAATGTTGTCCCCTTCAAAGTAGTGGGAAATAATTTCAGTTTCTGAGGGTTAGTGGTGTAATCATATCCCCTACATAAGACATCAAATTCAATTAAGAATGCATCCAGATCTTCCGAGGTCAGCCCATGGAAGGTGGGGATGTTTTGTAATGGAATAGATTTCATAGGAGAATTTGTGGCTGGATCAACAATGGGATACTCCAATGTTGATTTCTACCTCTGGTTTTGGTTGTTCCCCATTTGATCAAAGATGTGCCAATAATGTTCAGGGATTTCTTGATCTAGGGGAATATTTTGAGTTGGATTAGGGAGTGGATTTGGAGGAGGCCTTACAGCACTTCCCCAATCTGGGATACTGGGTATCTCTATCTCAACCACTCTCTCAGGGGATCCAGGCTCTAGAGCTTTTACTTGTAATGCATTGCTGGTTTCTCCCTCTCCTTCCTGCAAATTGCAAGAGTTTCCCTCTCTCGAAGGGTCGGGACTTACGTAATCAACAGTCTGAAGGCTTTGTTTAGACCCTTCTTTTTCACTGTGAATCTCAACGTGGGCTACAGATGGTGAGACTGCTGCTTGAGGGACTATAGTAGGAATCTGAGTAGGAATGGTTCTAGGTCCTACAAATGCCTGGGATTTAGCCTTCTTAAATATTTCGTCTATATATGTTTTTCTTCCAAGGACCACCGATCCTTTGGGTTTCATGGATTTAAATGGGGGATTTTTATCTAATTCTATCTTTTTCTTCCTATTCATAAAAAACAAGAACACCAATCCTATTAACCTCTGCACAATTGCTGAGAAGCGGGCCGGAGAGCAAGCATTTTTCTTTCTAGTATGCAGGTTCTTACCTCTCATTTTCAATACCCAATTCTTTCTCAGCAAAAGTAGAAATAAATAAAAAAACATCACTCTTAAACACTCTCCCCGACAATGTAATATTCCAAAATTAGCATGCAGCTAATTGGAATATTGATTTTTGCTTTTGACACCTAGGAGATGAATAAATGGGTAAGGAGGCCCATACATTTCTAAAATAGGAATAAAATCCCTCATGATGTGAAAATGGATCATAATAATAGCTGGATTTTTCACCCTCATGTGTGAATAGGGGCAAATACATGTGGACAAGGTCAAGTTTGACCCAGTCAACAGCGCTGGAATAGAAGGTGGAGATCATCTATGGAGACAGCGCAATGATAGTGGGAGGAAGATTACATGGTGAAGGAAACCCTAATGAGTGGGACCCAAGATGAGAAGGTTTCTACTTGTATATAAGGAGGGCAAGGCAGCCATAGAAAGACATGTTATGGATTATTGATTTTGTGGTCTATGAGACTATTGTGCACTCTTTAGCTATTTAGTTGAGATTGTTGTGCTGCTTAGCACAAGGATTTCCTGCTTATGAATTCCTTATCCTTTCTTGAGAGGCCTCTTGATGGAGATTGTAATTCATTTCTCCACATCCAGGCTTGAGGCCCAGCTACCTCCTTCAGCTACAGAGCAGTTTCTGTTTAGAACTTGGTTGTGTTGCAGGGTGTTGCAGTGGAGGGTTGACAACACCACTTTCGGAGCTTGTTTTTCATAGGAGGAATCTTTCTTTCCTTTGGGAGATCAGTGAGGAAGATTCAGGAGCTTATTTCACATCTTGGAACTTGGCCAACATATTTTCCATCACCTACAGTGCAGTACCTCTCCTTGACTGCGTTATTTCAGAGAGCATTTGCAGTGAGGGGTTTCATTGCTTGATTGGAGGGTGAGATCTTCAGTGTTAGGATCAGAATTTCACTTGGAAGATCCATTGGAGGAGGTATATTTATCACTTGTATCATATTCATCCATATCCATCCATATATTGAGTTGCAGCTGCTACTCAGCCCTAGGGCTGCACTCTAGCATTTTTGAATTTTTGGATATTTCAAGAAATCCTTTCCAGATTGTCTTGAAATTATGTTTTAGAGTCTAGATCTTCACTCCTAACATTATTTGAGCTATAGATCAGAAAATTTACATTTATATTCCTTGTTGTAACATTTTATGTCCAAAAACTACGCTATCATGGCTCATGACTCTTGTATAGCAGTATTTTCCATGTATTAGCATAATTGCTTAATGGAGGATTGTTTCCCATTGCTTGAGTGACTTGATGCTCAAGATATTGTGCTAAAATGTTTGCTGATATATTTTATAAAATGGCTATACATTGGTTTCATGTAATGATATATTGATTTGTTCACTACTATTTCAAGTTTTGTGTTCATATATTGTTGCTTCCCCAATTGGGAATATTATAGACAACGACGCCAAAATGTTGAGTCATCAAGGTGACTGTTTTAAAGGTAACCTTAATGATTTTCATTTATTATCAACCTAGGGAAAGCCTTGTTATTTCAAGAGTGTAATAAAAATATATGCAAGTGACATCGGAGGTTAACTGCTCTAAATCGTTATAAGGAAGATTGTTTAATTCTCAAAGTTCAATCAAACCAACTTGAAAGTGAATTATGAAATACTTCAGACTATTAATAGGAGCTAATTCTATTCTAATATTATGTAGAAATAACCACTCAAGACTGAAAAGAATAGATTTCAATTGAACAACATGCTTTGATAAATTGAACAACTACCTAAATGAATTGAACAGTAGTCCTAATAAATTGAACAGCAATCAATTATTCTAGATTTTGCAATGGAATTCTCTTTTAATCAACTAATAGCATCCTTCAGAATTAAATATCAACCAAACGCTCATAATTATGATGAAAATATCAAAACATTAACTATACGTAGAATTGAACAAAAATTGTGCTGAAACTAGTCTAACAAATGTAAAAGCATCAATTCTAGATAAGAGGACATGAATGATAAATCTAGTCTAGTGAAAAGGAAGTTATAAAATCTCACACTTGCAATTAACCAATTAAATGATAATGTTTTGAAACACAATGGATAACTGGAAATGAAAATTTTTTAAATAAACGTATAGCACAGAAGTAGCAGGAGAACCTCCAGGGCTAGGCCCGAACCCTCTAGAGGCCTACTGCTAAGGAATACTCATAATTTTCTTATCCAAAAAACTCCAAATTATTCATTAATCCGCAGAGAAATAAATTAGCACAAACTTGACGATTCTGTCTGAATACGTTTATTATAGGAAGATTATAATACAGTAATTGTCCCTCGTCTTGTTCACCTTTGGCATTTTATAACTTAAAGGCGAATTCAAAAGTACTAACGGATCCTTCTCATTATGAGACCCTGTTGCTTCGTGGCTATCAAATAAGAACTCCAAGATTAGGTGTGCCTCTACATCTTCCACTGATTCATAGGAGCTGATACGATTCTGTTCGCCTTCCTTGTCTATTGTCTTTTGGTCATCCTGGTCAGCAGTTTGGCCGCTTTTCTTCCCTATCAATAAATGCAGTGACAAATTAGTTTTTATGTTATTAAACACACCTTTTATCACTAATTCACTCTACCTTATTTTTGCATTATTTTCCTTTACTTTATTTCTAATATGAAGGGAAAATATATAAAATCAAATGTCAAATCGTGGTAAATATGGGAGTGAAAAGTACCTTCTTCTTGGCCCAACATCTACCACCATGCATAATCCAATTTTATCCACCCCTTCAGCCTAAGAATTCAATGAATTGTACTTTCACCAACACCTAGGAAGAGATATTAATAAAATAGCAACCTAACAAGTATCCTTAAATACCACCCATCTCTACTCTTATGTATTCCATAAATTAACCTTGAGAATAAGTAAATACGTGACCCCCAAATTAATGTGCTAGCCCTCCATATTTTAGGTGAAGTAAAAAATTACTCACCAATGCCTCTGATTCATGGCAGGAACCCCAAGAAGAAATAGAACCAAATGCATTCTCTATGAAGAACCCAAGAGACCAACTAAAAAACTGAAGACTGGCCTACAATGTCATAAACACTAGTAAGACAGACAACTTATAACCCCTAGCCTTCAACACCCCCCAGATTCTAGGACCACAATTGACTAACGACTCTAAATATAGACCTACGCTACCCGTAGAAACACATTCCAACAAGTAATTAAGGAAAAAATAGGTAAGCCATGGGAATAGGCGAAGCAGTTTTACCAAAAATAAGGGAGTGAGAGCATAGACCAAATTTTCCTTCACTTCCCTTGATCTCCACCTCCACCACCCAGGAAATAACTTGCAATTATAGAAGATAACTCGAGGAGATAAATTCTTACTCGGGTCCCAAATTTGCGTAAATTAAACCAAGGAGGATGTTTGAACTTCGACATTAAATCCTTCCTAAAAACTTGTTGTATCTTCCTTAGATTATAGAGCAGGGTTTGGCACATATAGAATGTCACCCTTCACATCCAACCCTTCAATTTTTACCGCCACTCTAAAGCCCATGCGAATACTTAATAAACAATGTAGCATGAACCAGGTTGTGCCATATATCTCCCTCTCTTTTTGTAGATAGTTTGTTACGCGTGTGTTGTGTAGAATATGCTTACCATGCATATCTATATCATATGCCAAGTGGGTGGGTTTGGTGAGACCCCCTCAGATCTACTACTATTTTCCACCCCCTTCACAGAAGCCTTGTCACTATCTAGAATATCTACTAGTTGATCCATTTCATTGTGACTCATTAGTGGAGGCCACATAGAAGCTAATTTCGAATTGGGTTCTTGGTTTCCCCAATTAGATAACTAATTCTCTGCTTTATTCACAGATCATAAAGAATAGGATGTAATTGCATAAGGGAAAGAGAGACTCAACTCTTGGATGTGTGATATCAGAAGTTCCATATGGTAGTGTTATGCAGGTAAATCCTCTCTACATACAGAGACGATCCCTCTAGCCCTACAGTGGGTCTAGAAATAAAGGGACACGCTAAAGTGTTTCTTCCTAATTATTGAATGAAAAAGGGACACGGTAGATCAACCTACCTGGAATCCAACGTTGTCGTTGTTGCTGTAGTAGCGGTGGCCTCTCGCTCCTGCTTCGGCAAGTCACAATCTATTTGCCATTACGCTTGGACACCTGCACAAAGAACAAGAAACAAGAACATCATACAAGATAACAACATTTCATTCATAACTATTAACCATTCAAAGAGGGCTAAACATATTGCATTAAACAAACATCATAACACAACAGTGGAACCAAACAGTGGTTATGTATATAAATGAATAGAAGGAAGAGTTACAACCGATGCTTTGATGTCGTAGTCTCCTCCAGCAAGGTTCAGGTGAAGTGCATCTCATGTTGAATATTGCAACAAGAAATAGTGAAGGAGGCATCCTGAAACATCATTCCTGATCCTAGTTGGAAAGTGATCACCTAAACTAGGTGTGGGCCACACAGGTGATTTTTGTCGCAAAGTCTATTTTTAGACTATGTCTATTTTTAGACATATGGATCATGTTCTATAAGTTGCGGGATGCTATTTGTGGATGGTTGGTCAAGTTGGAAAAATATATGGATTTCTATTTTTAGACATATTGGGTGGAATCTATTTTTAGATTGCCAGTCTAAAAATAGATATGTCAAATATTATTAGCTCTTAATAATATTTGGACTCTAAACATTATCTTATTCTCTTGGATTACTTCAGTTAAGTGCACAGATGTGCACAGCAGCTGACAGAAGGAATTACGCTATTCCTAAGGGTTAAGTGGAGCTATTGCATGGATACTTCAGTTAGAACTCATGTGAGAGAGTTTGGTGGAGTTCATTGAGGAGTTAATGGAGTTGTGTTCAGTTTAACTAATCTAAACATAGTTGAGCTATTTGTATCTAGTTTAACTGATTGATACAATTAGTGAGAGTGGTGTGAATTAATTATTAATTAATTCACTAATTGTAAACTCATTAATCAACTAAAGAATACATCAGTTAACTTCAGTGCATGGACAGTTTCAGTGGAGACCAGTGCAAAGATAGGTGAAAGGGCAAGTGTGACTATTAGTTGTGATTATAAGTGATGCATGGTTTGCATCCAACACTTAGTAGAGATGCCTCTAAATACTACGTGAGCAAGGCTGGGGTAATTAATTCTTATCAAGAGGCATTCTTCAGTAGGGATTGCGTAGTAGAGGCAGGCTAAAGGCTGGCAAAGATCGGTGCATGGGATTTGCAAGATCGGGCCTGATTAGTGTGTAGCAAGTGGAGATTATACTGAGAGCTTGTGAGGAGCTTTGTATGATGATTGTTACATGATCTCTATGACATATATAATATATAGATAGTTGGGGGTTTTTAGCTTTAAGCTTTCCCATGAAATAATGTGTCCATATGTGCGAATTTTTATGGTTTTAATGTGTGCATGTAATTGATTTTATTTCTGCATGTGATGATCAATGGTAGAAGAGATTTTTTATTGTGCATGAAGATAAAATAGTGTGTGATTAGGAGAATCTCGGTGGATAACATATCGGTTATTCAAATTTCTACATCTCAGATGCTTGTCAGGGAATTCAAACGGGATGAAGGAATGGACTCAAGCTTTCCTCAACATAATTCCTTCTACCTTTTCTATTCATTTAGCTATAGTATGTCTAATTCTCCAGGTTCAGTTATTCAGTCGTTCAGCTAGCTTGTACTAATAGAGATAGATTCTTTTATAGAGGAAAAGGAGGAGGTTAGGATCCCTACAAAGGTGGGAGGGAGGCCTATCCTTTAGGGAGTTTCCATAAGAGGTGGAAACCATAAACCTAAAGGAGGAAATCTGTGGTTTATAAGTTCAACCACTCCCAATGACTCATCCTCGAGGTGGTTGGACTGGAATCTCCACCTCTATTTTTAAAAAACATTCCATAAACAGCTTGGCACGGGTGGAAAACTAGGACAGAGTGCCAGCTGGTGTGACCCAGTGTTAATTTTCCTCTTCGGCACGAGGGCGTAACTGATTACCCACGCCAAGGCAAAAACAAGGGTTTTTGAGTCTCTGCTCAGGGAATTGTCAACAAGAGGAACGTTACTCTCATGTAAAGGGACACAATGATGGTTTTTTAAAGGCATGGCACTACTTATTGGTCACAGGAATGACCCTGCAATGGGAAATATGGGGATTGCAGGGACAGTGACAAAATGTTGTGAAACAGATGCCCCCTAAAGCATGAAGTCCAAAGGAGAGGGAGGGGCGAAATTATTTATGAGAACGCGTTCAAACCAAACACCGTTGTCGAAAAAACCTGCAATTAAAAATACAACTGATATCTCTGATACATGAACATGTGGTATGGGCGCAACCATCCATAATAGAGTATATATAAAAATTGAGATCCAAGGTATGGACACAACCATCCAGCAATAAGGATCAACAAGTAGACTTAGGTATGGTCGCAACCATCCAATCAAAATATTCATGTAATAAGTCATGATAATCCACCAAAATCCGCAACCTAGATTTTATCAGACAAAATCCAGGGTCTTGCCCTCCATCTTGACCCAAACAAGTACAAATTCACACATGTGAGTATATGAGTTGAAGTTGAACATGCAAGAAAATCACCTAATTACCAACCAAGGATGAAAGTTGTTAACAGGCACGAGAGAAACCAGCAATAATGATAATGGATCTCAAGGTACAACTAGTACAAGCCACAGAATGTGAATAGTGATCTAACGTCGAACATCCGTAGAATCACTCGATCGAAGGCAAATGATGTGGACCTTGCGTCGAATGTGAAAAACCTACCATTAAGGCATGCAGGCTCCAAGGTACCAAAATAGAGTCTCTTGATCAAATTCCTGGATAATGATCTGAAGTCGAAAAGAAGTGACCTGATCAACGGTGGGCCATAATGTTTCCCACATGTGACAGAGGAACATGATAATAGTGAATCAGGACCAACAGAGAATCAGAGGGAGGTTGAAAACTGTAGAGGAAAAATTCTCTTGAACATATAAGTAGCACAACACTGGATTTGGCAGTATTTGACATCAAAGGATCTGAGGTCATGACGACGTGGAAAAGAGCATATGAGAGGTCAAAAGAGATTACCCAAACCAATGAGGAAAAAATGATGAAATGAGATGTCCCCAACCCGACATGAATGCAGACAGGTGCCATTTTCAAGAGAGACATACTGCCAACATAACTAAAACTTGGTTCCATTTTCCCCCACCATTTCTGGCAAGTACCCCAATTATTTTTTAAAACAAGCTTGAAGGGGATAACATATGCTTGTGTTGTAAGTTTGTCCTTTGGACAAATCCATCCTAGTACATTTTACGAGCCCTAGGAAAGAGGAACTTGAGTAACGTCATGGCGACAAAATCCGATGTCATCAGGGTTTAATGAGTCTGACAAAGGGATAACTCGGCATCTTTTCATGTTTAGAGAGTTTGAAAAGAAGACGGAAAATAAAACTCCATCATGGCCCTTTTCGTAAATAGTCTCTTAGATCTGAAAAGGTAGAAAATAATATCTGAAAGAACCTCTTAGTCGCGATAGGCTAAGGTATTCCTTTTTCGTAAATAATCTATCCCAGCTCAAAAAAGGGGTAAACGTATACTGGGTAGATACTGTTTCGCAGCCATTTAACGAGTTTGAAACAACAAGAGTCTCGGAAATTTTTTCAGTTTTAGAGAGTCAGAAAAGACCTAAAAGATGACTCCAGCAGTGAATTTTTCTTGTTTTTACCGAGTCCGAAAAAGTATAAAATTTAACTCATTACTTCATCACTATGTCCTAAAAAACCTGTTGTTGCACAAGATACACATGTAAAACCCATTTTTCGAAAAATAATATAATAAAATAATCGAAAAACATGTCCCAAAACCTAATTAGGGTTGTAAAAGGTTATAAAATGCCAAAAATGGTAAAAAGCAATTACTTTCAATTTTTACCTCTTGTGGAGCAAATAGTTACCCATTTTACAGTGTGATTTTGTGGCGACGATAGCAGACAATCCAACAGAACAATCTCAAATCCATCAATTCCAGGTAAGAGCCGAGATCTTTCTCTTCATTTTGAGTCATTTCTTACTACCTACAACTTCTAATTCTGAAATCTGGGGGAGGGAGTATGAAAATTAGGGCACGGTGGTTAGCGCAAGTTTTAGGCACGGAGTCGCGCCTGTTAGCCACCTATAAAATTTGTTATATCAAAATGTGGCTAAATCATTTTGGAGCCTTCAAGGAACAAATTTTATTGCAAAAAGTGTTGGCTCTTGAATACTCTTGAAGGCCTCATGCCTCTATCCAAAATCTTCCCTACTGTTCCATTTTTATACTATGGAACTCTGCTGATTTCATGAGAGATTGCTGCAAAAATCCATTTTCCCTTTCCTCCATTAAACAACTAACCTCATTTTCTACCCCTTTCATTTTTCATCAAGATCCTTCGTTTTCATGTTTTTCCCTTTTTTCCCCATCAAATTCCCCTTTGATAAGGCTTAAGATTCCTCCTTTGACTTATCGAAACCCTCAAACCCTTGAAAAACATTGAAAATTGCATAAAAAATCACATTTTTTATATATTATAGACTTAAGCTCCCTTGGGCTACGTCTTTAACCCCTCCCCTCCATACGCCCTGGTGCTAGAACTAGGCGCTAAGCCCTTTGGGCGCTTATCGTGTCGGAGGAAAATAGTGCACAAGTCTTTTGCCTCACAAAGTTCTCCGATGCCAATTAGCCCTCCATTCTATCTCCCCGGTCATATTATCTTCCACATAACCAATGGCCCTGCACAGGTGCCAAGCCATTTCATCAATGTAAAGACCTCCCGACCAAAACCTTTGTTATATTACATTTTTTGGTTTTAATGTGTTTTGTCGTCATGTTAAAAGAAAACCGGGCAGAATCCATCGCACCGCTTTCAAGAGAAAGGTGGTTTTCCCCGATCGGCAGTGATTCCATTCACCGGCCGACACATAGCTTTGAGCACTATTGAAAAACTGCCCTCATCGCACATTAAAGGTCGGATGTGGAGTGGGCGTGATATTGATGCGCGCCGTCCAATCTGAGGCCGCTCATCGGATGGTGATCGCGCTCTGAAGAAGCCCATGTGATAAGAAAAGGTATGGTGCGGTCATGAAAACATCTCCGTTGTCGATCTGATCTGCAGATCGACGGTCCACATTCAATCGCTCCGGTCCCCCTCGTCCACAGCAGTGCCAGTGGTCCCAGTGCCACATCAGTGTCCACACGACAAAATTTAATTAGGTTGGGTCTTCACTTTTTTCCCACGCAGTCAGCAAGCCTTTTCGTGACCCGAAATAGTCATACAGAGTGATTTAATTAAAGGTTTTGATGTTCGGGGCATCTTTCTAAGGTCTTGTCAATACCTGATCTCAGCCGTTGATCTTGTGGGCCAATCTCATTTGACGGCCCACGATCATCCCGAACCCCAAACTCTAATTTTAACCATTTTTTTGCCGAAACAAAGGTTTTTAGTCCATTTTCTCCATTTTTCCAAATAAAGCGACTCTTTCACTTTGATTATTCGTCCTCGATCCCGACCGTCGATCTCTGCATGATCGACGGCTCCAATTTAATTCCTCCTCTTCTTTCCTTTTGACCTCTCTGACTGAATCTCGACCGTTGGATGATGCCATCCAATGGCCACGCTCTCCCCACATGTCCTTCCAAAGCAGTTAACCTATATATACAGGATTTCATAATGTTTTTCGTATTTTGCAGCGTTTAAATGGTTTTTCCGCCATGCTGAAGAAAATTCAAAGGCTGAGGGTGTCGATCCTCTTGCCTTCGATTCATCAAAGAGAATCATTCATAGGGTTTAAACTCCAAGTTTCATCAATGATTCATGAGGCATTGATGCCATTCGATCCCTGTGCAGCCCTGCACACCAACGAACACAGCAAGTGAATCAAAAATCAAAGAGCATCAGCGTCGAAGACAGAAACGCACCAGCATGAAAGATTGAAGACATATTTATGAGGATAATGGCCAAAAATTGATTATCACAAGCCTAATCCTCCCAATTAAGACACAATTAAATGGAAATCAAATTTTTTTATCAAAAAAGAAAGCCTCCACTGCCACATCTGAGGAAAATTGATTCCTCCCAGCTACCACAGTGCCACATGTGCCTCAAAGCATTCAAACAGAGGCTAAAGTTATTGATCAAGATTAGATATTTTCCTCAAGCACAGCCGAATAGTTATTTCTACAAAGGAACTTAACGTAAAAAATATCAACATAGTAACTATTACACAACACAGAGCCTCAAAAGTCAAAAGAGCTCCCACCAAGCTTAAGTCTTAATGTCAATTATTTAATACGGAGAACACCTATGTAAGCTTCTTCATTGAGCCCCCCAAAGGCCAAGAAGCAATTAAGACTGTATTAATTATCTTTGGATATCTTTTATCAGATTTCACCTCCTCATTCTTCTATAAATACTACTGAAGAAGATGAGAAAGTGTTGGTTGGTTGGTTGGTTGGTCGATCACTAGTTGTAATACCAAAACTCTCTGAAATAATACATAGTCTGTTGAAGTTGAAGAACAAATTGAAGTCTTGGAAGCCTTGATGATGTTGTTGCATGATTTTTCCTGAGAAGGCTCTATCATTGGATCCATGAGCTTGGATGTTGGTGAAGTATTCTGAACTGTTTGATGTTTTCTCCAGTTTTCATTCTGTTCCATAATTTCTTACTACAGTAGGTTGAAAGTTTTAGGCTAAGAAATGACTCTTGGAAGCACCTTAGACCTATTCATCCTTCACTATTTCATGTTTTCTTCTGCTGAGGTATTTTAGAGTCTTTAATCTCTCTCTTTAGTCCTCATGCTCGTTTATTTCCTTAATAGTTCGAACAGTTGGTTTCAGCATGATTTATGGTTCTCCCTGCTTGTCTGTTGCCACTTAAAGACTGTTATTGAAGTCTCCCTTTGAATTTCTTTTGTTTACAGTAAGTCAAGGAGGTTTTTTCTGATCTTGCCCTTTGTCCTTGCTTAAACAGTTGTCTTAAAGGTCTTTTATAGTTGTGATCATAGATGTGTTAGGTGTTCCCTCTTCTATGACTGCAATTATTAGTGAATCTTTTGTGTTTTCTAAGTCATTTGAAATAAAATCTTTGAGGAAATAGGGTGTTCCCCAAATCTTAGATTTCATTTTGAAAGTTGTCTTGAAGTCATTATTTGCCTAAATAATGTTTGTAGAATTTATGGTTAGCCCTGTCTATCAAATATTTCTTTATTTTTCAAGTTATGTTTTCAAGTTCCCTTCGTTGAGAATCAAATTTCTCTTTCCAAATCATTGATGTCCATCTCATTCCAAAACCAAAGGATCCTGCGGCCAAGTTATATTTGCCCTCTAATATCCCATATCCATTGATGAGTATGTTATGACCTCTTCTTGACTCCATTGCCCAATGAACCAAATGTTTCTCCATTCTATATATCTTTCCTAGACCTTTCATGTTCTGTTGTATCAATTCAACCAAACAAACGAACAAACAAACACATGCACTTAATAACTAGTCTAAAACCAATACTCAAAGCACACAAGATAAATCTTTGCAAACAAAAATTTGAGAGATCCCTCTCTGAGAACAGGAGGACTAGATCCTGTAACTCTAAAGATTGGTTCTGATGTTGCCTTGTCTTTTGATTTGCCAAAATATCAAAACACGGGACACCAACATAATGGCGATCATGGTGGGACCCTTCTGAGTTAGTGACAATCTAAGTACCCCTTAGGACTCCAGAAATCCCTTATTTTCAAGAATATCCAGTGATTATTAGCCACCTCATCGCCACCAACATAATGGCGATCACGGTGGGACACTGAGTAAAATCTTCAAAACTAAACAATCACTGTCCAGTATAACATAAGTAACCTTCTTCAAGCATAATGGTAATCATGATAGGACTTTTTTGAATCAGTCACAAACTAAGTAACCCTTAGGATTCTCATCAAACCTTATCAAACCTTGAAGGAATCAGTTATCAAGCCATAAGAGTGAACTCTGTATGATTAAACATCTTAGCTAAGTGTTAAATCAAATTTAGGACACTCTCATACCCTGTAAGATCGAAATAACTCAAAAAAAACCCAAAAACATTTCAGTTTGGCTTCACAAATAAACATGTTGGTGGAACCATCCAATATCTTACCTTCATAAAAGCTAAAAAGTTTCCACCTGGCGACTCCACTAGCCCCAGTAGGCCTATTACTCATCTAGGTTCCCAGATCTCTTTAGGACTGTGTTAACTAGCCTGGAAGAAGTTTAGAAGCCTAGTCCCATACTAGATAAGACATTGTGAGAGGTAAAATTCCCAAAAACAGTCCCTAAAACCTCAACCTCTCTCATTTTTGAAAAACAGTCTGGCTTCACAAAGGATCAATACTAGATCCCATCCAGACCTGAATCCTCCTTTAATCGTTGACAATCCAGAGAGAATTATGTGGCAGACTTCTAACTTTGGAAAATCAGCTGCTAATAAGAGCCTTTTAAGAGAAAAATATTTCCCTGAAAACCTTGTTGTTTGGAGGATTTACACTTTGATTTACATCATTCAAAGAACATATTTAGAACTAGATCTCAAGGTGACTTAAACCAAACTGATCTTGATATTGCAGATTTGCAACAAAGCTTCAGTAGAGAAGCCTCACCTTCCACTCCTCCTGATTCCCAGCTTCTTCATCACTTTAGTCTTTTCATAACAAGTCTGCTCAAAATAAATTTTCTATCCCAAGTATTTCTTCCACTCCAATTCATACTACCACTATGCAAAACACTCATGTTCAGCCCACTTTCACTCCAGTAAATGCACCCCTTGTAAATCCACCCTTATTTCCAGCTATGGCAACATGGTATGCCCCATTAGTGTTACCACAACCTCTACTTCCCCTACCAAATGATTACAAATCCAAAATTCCTCATTTCACTAGAAAAGAATCTACAACATCCCAACATCATGTAGATAGGATGAAAGATGCTTTCGATTACATGGAGATAGAAGAAGAAACTGTGAAGATGAGAATCTTTGCCCAAAGTTTAGGAGGAGATGTAAATAAATGGTTTAAAAACTTACCTCCTAACAGCATAAATGATCTCCCTGCCTTGCATCAAACATTCATCAACAAATGGGAACTCAAAAAGAATCCTCTCCAAATACTAGCAGAATATAGCAGCCTCAAGAGAAACCAAGGGGAGAGTGTTCATGAGTACTCCACTAGGTTCAATAGCGTTTACAATGCTCTTCCACCTCACATGAAACCTCCTCAAAGCATGGCCTTGGTAAGGTATCCCGAAGGCCTTGATGCTAAAATGACTTATCAATTAAGGGAGAGAGACTACTTAACCTTAGAAGACATGCAGAAAGGAGCTGTGAGTGTAGAAGAAAACATAATTGAGAAAAGAAATAGGTTTAGATTAGAGAAGAGGGTAACTTATAAAGATGACCTACTACCTTCAACCTCAACTTCTAACACAAGAATTGACAACCTAGTGAAGGTAATGGAGAGGATGCTTGAGAAGATCAATTTAAATGAGAGAGTGCCACCAAGAGAACCTCAAAACAACCAAAATAGAAATAGAAATCAGAATTATAGAAGAGAAAACAATCAAGATAAGAAAAAATAAAGCGACCAACAGATTAGACCTCCCTTCCAACAGAACTATGTAGATCAATATGAGGAAGATAGGGAGTTGGAAAGGTTGGGAGAATCTCATGTAAACTTGATTGGATCAGACAGTGGAGATGATGTTTTCCTCACTGAAGAAGAGCAAGGTTTCTTCTCTGATCACAGTACAAACACCTATGAATATTCTAATGACTATAGATTGGGGTTTGAAAATGCAATAATGGAGGTGCACAAACAATATGATCTTAGGAGCAAGGGGAACATAGATAATTCAAAGGACAAAAACACTAATTCTGCTATCAAGAAAAACAAAGAAACTCAGCCCAAAAAGACAGCAGAAAAAACCAACATTTTGACCAAGAAACCAGACATAAATAAAGACAAAAGTATCCAGCCAAATGTTGAACAGAGTAACCCTAGCACTTCAGCTAGTGGTCCTAATAAAACTGTCCCAGTTACCAGTCCAAACAAGGTTTAGCAAATCAAAATTTCTGAAAAGAATTCAATTGAAAAGACAGATGTAAATACGAACAAGTCAATTTTTCCTTTCAGCCTTGAGGGAGAGATTGCTAAGATAAAAATTACCATCCCCCTAGCTGAACTAGTAACCCAAGAGGTGTACAAAAACCAAGTTTTGAAAGCTTTGAACTTAGGAAGTGATACTAACACCCTAAACTTGACAGATGACAAACCTGAGTTGTTGTTTGGTCCAGAAGTTGAAGGAAAATACCAAGAATGGGTTGTCCCTCCCTTCTATGTTATCTTGAACATACACGAGAAAATTTTACACAATACCATGTTAGATTCGGGAGCTTCACACAATCTAATGCCCAAGGTGGTGATGGAAAGCTTAGGCTTAGAAATTACTAAACAATACAAAGACTTGTATTCCTTTGACTCAAGCAGAGTCAAATGTTTGGGTTTAATCAAAGATTTGTGTGTTAACTTGTCCCAAATCCCTGCTAAGAGTTTAGCCATGGACATAGTTGTAGCTGACATTCCCCATAAGTATGGCATGCTCTTATCAATATCTTGGGGAGCCAAACTTTAGAGAAGCCTTCAAATGGACATGTCTTATGCCACCATCCCTGTTTTTAACAAAAACAGAAGAATATACAGGGAATCTCACATGAAGTACATGGTGAGCAACATAGACAAAATAAACAACTCTCCAATCTATTATATTCAATCGAGTTTAGATTCCTTTATCTTATGTAATGAAGATGAGATCACTCAACAAGATAAGGAAAACATAGACCCAATCAGTTCACCAGAATAATCGAGTCTTCCCTCCAATCAAATTCAAAACATTGACAATCAACAGCAACAAGAAAATGAAAATGAGCCAAATATACTTTGGACAATAAAATTTGATGGATCCTGTAATAAAACAAGTGCAGGAGAAGGTGTTTGGATTCAAAATATGAATCAGATTTTTTCATATAAATTAAATTTCCCATGCACTAACAATATTGTTGAGTATGAAGCACTTCTCCTAGGCTTACAATTGCTTAAACAACTAGAAGCCTAGAGGATATCAATCTTGGGAGATTCTGAACTTATCATAAGACAAATCAAAGGAGAATACTCAGTTAGAAATCCAAGGCTTAGGGAATATCGGAACGCTGCCCTTGATTTATTAAAAACATTTGAAAAATATGAACTTATTTTCATTCCTAGAGCACTGAATCATCTAGCAAATGAACTCGCCTTCAATGCCAGCAATTGCCAAATACCTGAGATAAATGACCAGCTTAGTGTAAATGTAAAACACAGACCCGTTGTGCCTGATAACAAATATTACTGGAAAGTTTTTGATTCAGACAAACACATAGATGATTTCTTGAAATCAGAAGATGACTTCAGCATACCAATATTAGAAACCAACCATAAAGAAAATTGTTTGTATATTGAACAAATCCCAGAAGTTGAAATGACATATATTGCTGATATAAATCATTATGAAAATCCTTTTGAAGCAGAGACAATTGACAACACGGACCAAGAAGACTTGGAAGTTTTACAATGCAAAAATGATAAAATTCCAAGAGGTCTAGCACCTTTAGAACACCTTTTTTATTTTAATGATGTAGCCAAAGAACCGAGAATGGAGCCTGTGGAAACAAATGTAGAAGAGCATAACATAGGCAGTCTAGCAGAACCCAAGATGATCAAATTATCTAGCACTCTCCCGGCTCACATAAAATTGCAATATATAGAGTTGTTCAAAGAGTTTAAAGATGTTTTTTCTTGGGGATACAAAGACCTGAAAACCTATGATACCAGCATCATTCAGCACAAAATCCCTCTCAAAGAAAATCAAAATCCTTTCAAAAAAAAAGCTAAGGAGAATAAAACCTCTTTTACTCCCTTTATTTAAGGCAGAAATTGAAAAAATGCATGCTGCTGGGATCATTGTACCAATTAGATATTCAGAGTGGGTATCAAACTTAGTCTCTGTTAGAAAGAAAACAAGGGAAATCAGGCTCTCTATTGACTTCAGAAATTTAAACAGAGCCTCTTTAAAATACAACTACCCCTTACCCAAGATGGACCATATTCTTCAAAGGGTAGTTGGGTCAAGAAGGATATCCCTCTTAGATGGGTTCTCGGGTTACAACCAGGTGTTAGTTCTCCCAAGTGATCAAATCAAAAATTCTTTTACCACACCTTGGGGCACCTTTATGTATGTCAAAATGCCTTTCGGATTAATGAATGCAGGGGCCACCTTCCAAAGGGCCACGGACATATCCTTTTCTAAACATATTGGCTATTTCATAATCATTTACCTTGATGACATAACCGTTTTCTCAAAAACTGATGAGGAACATTTATTTCACCTGAGAAAATTTTTTGAGAAGTGTAAGAAATTTTTCATATCATTGAATCCCAAGAAAACACCCTTTGGTCTCCAAGAAGGTAAACTTCTTGGCCATATAATTTCGGAAGAGGGAATCAAAATAGACCCTACAAAGATAGATGGCATATTACAAATCAGTCATCCAAGAAGCCTTAAAGAGTTGCAATCTTTCATTGGAAAGATCAATTTTCTGAGGAGGTTTATCCCTAATCTTGCTGAGCTATTAAAAAACATCACAAACATGCTTAAGAAATATGTTGGTGTAAAATGGACTTTACCAGCTAAACAATCATTCGAACTGGTCAAACAAGCTCTTACTCAAACACCAGTCCTGATTAGTCCAAATTTCACCAAAGACTTTTATATCTTTTCTTTTGCATCTGAACATACAATAGCTGCAGTTTTACTTCAAAAGAATGACTTGGGGCAAGAACAACCAATATCTTTCTTTAGTAGGGCCTTAAGAAATGCTCCTCTCAAATATAACATCATGGAGAAGCAAGGCTTAGCATTAGTGAAAGCTTTAAAATATTTTAGGGTCTATATTTTACACTCTCACATAATTGCTTTTGTTCCACATATTGTTGTCAAGGACATTCTAAGTCAAGACCCTAATGGTAAAAGGGGAAAATGGATTGAAACTATTCTTGAATATGATTTATAAATTAGGCCCACCAAACTAGTTAAAGGGCAAGGATTAGCAAAACTTATGGCTGAGTCTAATTTCCAAGAAATAGACATGAATATGGTAGATGTGCTGGAAGAAATAGAAGAATCTACTGCTCCTTTTGTTGAAGAAACATTTCTGAATTATCCTTGGTATGCTGACATTATTTATGTGCTTTTATATTTGAATGCACCTCCTTCTTTGTCTAAAACTAAAGCTAGATTTTTGAAACAAAAAGCTTTGAGTTTTTGCATCTTAGATGGGATATTATACTGGAAAAATGTTGTCGGAATTTTTCTTAAATGCTTACTTAAATATGATGCAGGAAAAATCACGCATGAGTTGCATGACAGAGAATGTGGAGGACACCTCTACTGGAAGGCCACAGCGAACAAAATTCTTAGATCTGGTTACTATTGGCCTACACTTTTCCCAGACACTCAGAAGCTAGTCATGTCTTGCCATAAATGTCAATTTTTTTATGGCAAGAGAAAACTCCTTCCATTACCTTTACATCCTATCAGAGTTGAGGCACCTTTTCAACAATGGGGTATAAACTTCATTGGAGAAATCCACCTGTGGAGATATAAAAAGGGTCTCTTTCACCTCTAATTACCTCACATTAATATGTCAATCTGGGAGCGTTTTGTTATTACAAAGAGTGACTCAATCTGAGGCTATCATTTGTCAGAGTAATGCTAGCAGTACGACAAGAAATAAAATTAGCCTGTATGCGTAACTAAATTACTTCAAAAAATAAATCACACACTCAGAAAACTCAACAGCTTATCAGTCAAGGGTTCGGCAGTGATAACTCATCCCTTCAGAAACTGATGGAAAGGAAACCAGAGCATAGACCATGAGCCTGGGAGCTAGACAGGGACTGCCAATACTCACTACAGCCTTAGATCATCTCTCACACCAAATGCAAGTAAATGGAACAGCAAGTAAAGGATTGAACAGCAATTCTGGAATGGAACAGCAAACCTAAAATGGAACAGCAATTGAAATAACTAAGTCCCGCGGGTTGTAACCAAACTTAATCTATTAACTCAAATGTACTCTTTGCAATCAAATAACATTCTTTCACTCTAAAGGCAATTCACACAAATCACACTAATGGAACAGCGTTAAGTATTGATAAATTATAGAACGGCACTAATAAATCAGAAACGCACACAACACACTGGAATAATAATCTGATCAACCTGAACCAACAGGAATGCAACTGTGCTTCCAAACAGAACACTATCATTTATGAATCCAACGATTATGAAGAACACTACCTCAAGCAAATGTATGACACGAATATTTAATATACAAGCTCTGTAACAGAACAGTAAGAGTATTTAATTAAGGCTGATAACATGTAATGAACTCTGAATCAATAACATAATGCAGAGTCAATCCACGATTCTACCTATAAAAACTTCAATGATTTAATCTTAACAGAGCATGTAATATCAACTCATGAAACATATCAAATTACCAAATAACAATAATAAACAAACCACGCAGAAATCAATTCGTAATGGTACAAAAGCAAGTGTCCTCCGGGGCCGGGCCCTTAGCCTCCAAGGATACACCGCTTTAAGTTAATCCAGACGCAGAGATGAAATAATCACCAAGCTTTTATTAATGCATCGGTCAAAAATACATTGAACCAGTTCTCAACGAGACTTAATAATCAAAGCTGATGTTTTACAGAAAGTTACATAAAAGTGTATCCTATCTCTCCTTTTTTCTCCCCCTAAGCTAATAGTGATGTCCCTTTATATAAAGGTGACGGCGGAGATGTCCAAGTAACATGATAAATAAAGCAGCGATCCCTCAGGATCGAAGATCCTGAGGGATTCGCCAAACTGTTAACTCTTCATCCTGTCTTTTCTTTTGCGCTGAGCTGGTGTCTTCACCTCCTTTTCCGGGCCGGTTTGCTTTGATCTGTTTATCCTTGTTTGCATTCGGTTCTCGTTCAGAGGGACAGCAGTTATCTCGACTTTGTCCTTTCCTTTGGAGCGGCAATTCCTCGTTTTCTCCTTTTCCTGTACAGAAAATAACCATTATCAGTGGTTAAGTCTTGCATATCAATTCTCACATGTTTTGTTATAGTTCCTTATTACTTTCCAAATTCATGATACAAAAAGGTTTACAAATTCTACTAAAAAGCCACTGAAATAATCATCAAAAACATACCTTTTTAGTACTCCACACACCCCCCTGCTTACCTTGTTTCATGTCCTCATGAA
Organism: Pinus albicaulis; assembly: GCA_034641835.2. Taxonomy (NCBI): domain Eukaryota; kingdom Viridiplantae; phylum Streptophyta; class Pinopsida; order Pinales; family Pinaceae; genus Pinus; species Pinus albicaulis. The sequence goes on along the minus strand of CM076583.1, from coordinate 658,583,330 downwards.
AACATTGTAGTTGACATGCAAGGCAGTGAGAGAATATGCTGGAGAAGGAGTCTCATTCGGAGGCCTACAGCCATGGTGAGTGATTAGATAATTAAAGAACTGACCTGTTTGCCCCTCAGGCATCTCATACAGGGCCTGGTATCCGGGTGCAGGGTGCCAAATAATTGGAGTGCGAAATCTATATCCTAACCAGGATGACCCTGCTTTCATAATTCTCTCGCCATAGAGGTTCAAACGGTTGGCAGCTAACTCAAAATTCTCATACTTGAATCGTTCCCTGAGCTGGATGTTTGGATCAGAGATTCGGTACCGAAATTTGGCTGCATTAATGGCCAAGTCTTGGATGGAAAGAAAATACTCTAACCCTTCCCGAATAAGTGCCTCATGCATGGGTCCTAAAGTTTCATAGACACCCGGAGCCTTTATGAGGTTTCTATGAGCTCTCCACAATTGTACTGGGTTCCTAGGCTCAGCCCTTACCCGTAAATCTAGACCATGTTCCTGACTCTGGAAAGTATCTTAGGCTTTAAGCCACTTAATCTGATTAACCCCAAATGAAATGAATGCTTGAAATTGGATGTCTCCGACGAAAGGGCCAGGGTTTAACTCAGTCTCCTGATTTAGCACAAGGTCATGCAAATAAAGTTCACACAACAATCTCTGGACTTTCACTCCATAGTGTTTACAGCAGTCTATAAAGTCATTGACAGTGTTGATTTGTATAGGGGCACCTGCTTTAACAGCTTTTATTTTTAATTGTAAATACCGTTCTAATAAAAACAGAGCATAGTTTTTAGCAGGAGCCCTACATGCTAAGACGTCATTGTATAAAGAACACAAGGTATTCATCTGCTTGATAACAGTGTCTAGTCTATGGGTTACCTGTGCAACTTCCTCTTGTTCCTTTCGCCACCCTTCACAAGCCTGGCTTTTGGCTTGATTGACGTCCCTTAGTTGCTGCTGTAACTCTTCATATTTTTCTCGGGGAACCGTTTGCTCTCTAAGTTGTTCGGCTTCTTGCTGGGCTTGCTTCACCATTTTATGCAAGGTTTTTGTCTTCGGATCTTTTTTCCATAAGTCAGTGGAGGCCGGGAGTTTTACCTGAACTTTCTTATTATGCTGTTTGGAGTTCAGAACCCTTATTACCCCTAAGGGTGGTGTCTTCGTCTGAATTTCCTTGTCACTGGTCCTTATATCATCCTTTTCTGTTTTAACACGAATATCCTCAGCATCATTTGGAACGGCAGCTGGATTCTCAGTAGGGTTTTGAGTAACAGGCCGATTGTTGGCCCTCTTTTTCCTCCCTCCGGTCTTTCTTACCTTCTGATTCTTTTTCAGAATCCTAATTTGTTGTCTGATCTGGGTTATCGTATTCAAAAATTTCTGCCGTTCCCTCCGCAACTTCTTAATTTCCATCGTTTCTTTAGAAGGAACAGCAGGCTGTCTGTTGCGGTCTAGATCATGACTAGTTTCTAAATCTTCCTCTTGGGGTTCTTCCTCACTGTTCTGCTCTGGCTTTTCTGGGGAAGGAACCTCGACTGGTTCTGTCTCTTCCTGAGCACTTGTTGTTTCTGCTCCTACCCCCTCTAGAATTTCCTCTTGTGACCTGGGAACAGATTGTTCCCGTTCAGTATTTACCCCCTCTTCATCATGAACAGGCATGTTTTCTTCTTGGGGTTTGTCGTGTGGGTCCTCTGAACTAGAAGGTTGGCCATACTTGCCCATATTGGCTAAGACTGCGGCCAAGTCATCTTCTCCCAATAGGTCTTGTAATGGGGTATCTTCCTGCTGTACCATTTCCTCCTCCTGTTCAATTTCTGCTTCTATCTCTGTTTCTGAATGCTTGGCTGCTTCTTCTTCGGATTGCTCGTCCTCAATTACCACTGGTTGGCTGGTGCTTCCCTGGAGCTTTTCCAGCCTTCCTCGTATCCGAGCTAACCGGGCTGATTGTCTGGGTTTATCTATGCTTCCTCTCATCTGAGCTAACCGAGCTGATTTTCTGGGTTCCTCTGGTTGCTCAGGTGGATCGATGGCATGCTTGCGCTTTGTCGATTCTTGGTGTATCCCTGGTTGTTCTGATGTACTAGCGTCATGTTCTCTGCGTTTTGCAGGTCGTTCAGGTGTGCTTATAGAATGTCTACGTTTTGGGGATGGCGCTGTCAATCCCCCCTCAATTATTGCAATTAGCTCTTCCCAGCTGCTCTGCTGCTGGGTGAGGCTATGGCTAACAACTAGTCGTATTAACCCATGGTGACTAACAACTGACTCTACATGCTGTGCCTTTTTTATGCTTTGTGCAACATCATGCAGTAATGAGTTCAGGAGTGCAGGTAAATTTACAGAGCATTTCTGCTTTAAAACAGCCAAAAGTTTAAGATGTCGTGGTCTTACCACGTCTTTCCTTCCTTCGCAGGTGATGTAGCCCTGCACTATTCTTGCTAACTCCGTCCAGGTTTCTCCTAGGGTTGCTGGCAGAACTCCCCTCCCCTTTATTGTCAAACTCTGGCCTTCGTCTTGGAAAATTTCCATGACCTTCTGTAATCGTTCCTTTTTCAATGTCCATACTGGTCCGGTGGCTGGTAGTCCTAAAACTTCTGCAATTATGTCATCGGTGACCGCTATCCGCTTCCCCCTTACTATGGAATGATCATCCTATAGGTTCTGCAGAAATTCCGTCGCTACTGTTTCATTAGACTCCTGTAGGCGATTGAAATAATTCAACCATCCTGCTCTTTCCAAGATCTCTCGGGCAGCAGCAGAGATCATCAACTGCTGAGGCTCGCTTCGAATTTCCCTTCCTCCCATGGTTTCACTATGATTCTAAATGGAACTGCAACTACGTTTTCTGTTTGAAACACAGAGAGGGTGATAATCGCAAGGTTTCAAAAACACAGAGTATGCAACAGTGCAACAGAGAGCAATTTTGTATAAAAATAGAAATGCCATGCCGTTAAACCATGCAAAACCGTCGTACACTATTTTTCCCGAATGGTGAGTTGACACGTAATACTGGGAATGATGAGGTTAACCTCCCACCCCCGCAATGTGATAGGCTGTCCCAGCCGGCAAATAAAGGGGCGGCACCCGATCTGCAACCAAGTCAGAAAGGAACAGCATGTGCAATTATGCTATGTTAAGAAAGGACAATGAATTACCGAAATCGAGGTGGAGAATTGATCGCATATTATATAAGAGGCTGCTGTGTTATGATATGAGGCTAGTGGATAAGACATGTATCGTACTTGCCAAATCTTAAGTGGTCATGGTCACTTCCATTGCCATGATTGGTAATGATAAATATTCATGCGATGTATAAATCGGGAAATAACATATGATTAGTTCCTAGGATATAAGAAACAAAAGAGTATTAGTATCTTACCCATTGGTGTAACCAAAGTGACTTCAATACCATTAACAGTACTCTGCTGCCAACAGGTGTCCATAACCTTGGCAGAGTTGTTTTTTCACCCTCGGAACCATGATCCTTTGTGTATACTTAGGAGTGTTGTTATGTCAAAATGTAGACCATTATGCTGGCTTGGTGACCAGTTAACCATAATGCCATTCTCGAGGACGGAGCGAAACGTGGGCAGGCCGGCTCGTGATGAGACCCCCTGTTCCAAGGTTCGTTTATTTGATATACCTTTTGGACCATGTCCCTGGTGTGGTGGCTATAATGGGAATGCCACTTCACTTCCATCCTCATGATCATGGTAGGCTGGCTCTCCATGAGACCCCCTATCCTGCATTTGACACTTCTCATATCATGTTTACATATTGTTTTCTTTTTTTTTATAGAATACTTTTCCTTATTTATACACAAAGGGTGGTTCAACACTCCTTAAGAGTAGGAATGGTGGAATAAGTCTTATCATCTCAATAGGAAGATATAAGCTCTTTGCTCTTAT